>CATIWQ010238829.1:0-30767 GCA_949673415.1 Euphorbia schlechtendalii
ATAGATAGATAGATAGATAGATATATATGTATATATGTACATATGTACACACACATACATATACATACATACATACATACACATATATATATATATATATACATACATATACATATACATATATACATATATACATACATACATGTATGTATGTATGTATGTATGTAATATACATATACATATATGATACGAGTAAATTTAAAAAACATGCATTGTCGTTTGACTGCTTTGTAAAATTGTTCTTGTGATTTTTTTTTTGCAAAATAGTACTTATGGTTTTAAAAGTTAGCAAAATGAAAAAAAAATTATTTTTTCATTAAAAATAATAGTGTTACTGGAGGTATTTCAATCAATTCAACATTTCTATAATTTAACCATATTATTTAAGAATTAGACAGCAAAATTTGAGTAATTTCCAAAAAAATTTCCTTTTATTATGTTTTTTCAAAAGTTATCATCACATTTAAATTAAAATAATATTTTTGCTTCTCAAAAAAATCTAAAATTTATTAGTAAAGTGTATTGTATTTTTTTAACTAAACTGCAAAATTTTAGCTCAAAATGAACAAGAATTCTCATTTTCATGACGTAATTAATATTAGAAATCTTGTTTTTACTAACTTTTGAAACCACGAGCATCAATTTACAAAAAAAAAAATTCTACAATGATCTTTTTGCAAAACAACCAAACCATATGACATGTTTTTTTAAGTTTACTTTAAGTTTATTTAAAACATGATATGTGTGTAGTATGTACATCATGGCATATTCAAAAGGTATACGATTTTCTTTCATTTCCTTTAGTTTTAGTATACTATTATACAAAAGATAAGAACTAGAAATTGATAAAAATGAACAATATAGAAGTGGGGTTAGTTAAACACATAGGGAAGAGATAAGGTTGTTGTTTGATGTTAACAAACTCAAACTCGAGCTTTAGAAGTGATAGGTGGCAGGCAAGTTTCAACAACACTTGGGAAACTGTCTTACAAGTTTGAAATTTAGAAAAGGAAATCGCACGTGACATCTACGTGCATGTGGACCATATTATATAAGGATGATAGGTTGTTCATAAATATAGTATAAATATGGGATTAATTGAAGTGCTTTGAATATTATTAACTAACTGATTATTTATGAGAAGATATGGGTAATGGGAGATTTGCTAAGTGGAAGAGAATGGTGAGGCAACAAAGAGCTAAGCTCTATCTTATTCGAGTTTGTGTTTCAATGCTACTTTGTTGGCATAAATACTCGTCGTCCGAAAGATCTGAGTGATATTTGTACATCTTTTTTTTCATTGTTAATTGTTTACTTTTATATCAAGGTGTAGTTTCCATTTTTATGATAGACTTCTCAATAGGTAACTGCTTTCTTTTGTGAATTTGAATATGTAGTTGTATATATTTGGACTTTTTTTATGTGAAAAAGTTATAATTCTATTAAATAGTGTTTAATAAATACAATTTATTCATTAAATATAATTTTTTAAAACGTGAAAGACTTATTATCAGATGGGATGACTATAAATTTAAGCATATATATACAACTTTCCAAAATATCAGTATATTTCACATTTGTCTTGTTTTCATCATATTTAAGTATAGCTTGATTAGAATCAAAATTCTCTTATCAAAAGAAAAAAGGTCATCATTATTAAAATTTTTATCAACTGTAGTTATATATCAAATATTTGTAACATAATGTTAAGTCTGACTCCACTATAATAGTATTTCACTAGTAGAATCTTGAGACACAATAGGTACAACATGGTTTCATAAAATCTTGCAACACGTTGTCCTTAGTCTATAAATGAGTTGAGTAATGTTCCAACAAACATTTGAATTAGTTAAAATAATAATCAATGCAAAAGCATTAGAAAAATTTAGGCCGGATGTTGTTTTTGGTATGCATTCTTTTCTAAAAAGCATATGATAACATTCTTTTAAATCAAACAAAAACAGTTCACACCTCCAAACGGGCCCCTTAAGATAAGTTCATAAACAGTCTTTTAACAGACAACTTGAAGTGAATTTAAGAGATGGACAAATTAAGCTAATGGGGCCTGGTTTGTCATGTTTGATTCAATGAGACCCTAATGCCACGTCAATACCATTCAAAGGCCAACACGTGTCCTCAAACAATAGTTTTTTTGCTTATTTTTATGTATATAAAAAGGCCATCAAAGCATCTTCTTTATTATAGCTCTGTATGAAGAAAACCTTCATATAAATAAATACTAAACAAACATCCTTAAACCCTTTTGCTTAAATTCATCATTCATATGGCAAAACAGTCTTCAGTTCGATTCCCGAAAATCCGACTGTTAGAACGGTGCTCGAAGGTTGTGAAGGAGCAAAGAACGCGACTTTATATTATATGGAGATGTACGCTCATTCTTCTAAGCTGGGATGATTGAGTATTTCTAAGTACATATATACGTAAGTAATTAAATAAGATAGGTCACTAGAATCAAAAGATACCTAGTTTTCGTGTTTTTTCTAGTTCTCAATTTTCTCTAGCATGTAGAAAGGAAGTTGTAAGAGATATGATGATTACTGGATTGTCAATCTCATAAGCTTTATAACATGTAATTAACACTCACACAACAAATAGCATAGTGCAAAATTGTTTTTTTTTTTTTTACTTTCTAGAATTTTACTATAATTTTGCATTCAAATTGTCAATCTGAGATTGGAGATGATAGTGTAATGATCAAACAAATTAAGAAGCATTTTGTATTCAATGAAAAGGTGTTTTTATATTTTTGTTGAAAATTTCTGTGAATATTTTCCATATGTTTCATAACTTTTTATACAACTAGTTGGTAATTTTCTCCAAAAGTGTATTTGTTCATTTTTTAATGGAGGATCCGGTCCTTTTATGCAACAAAATTCCCCACGGAAAATATAGTCTTATTTTTTTTTAACTCAATTCAATTCTAACTGATTATAAATTTATACGCCTAAGTTCAGATTCTATAGTTCTAAGGAATAAACTTTAACTCATATATAGCGTCACATCTAAACAGTGTACATCAACTCATTTAACGTGAAAGAATCTTATTTTTGTTAGTTAAGGATTTAGAATGGGTGGCTCTTCTCCACTCAGTGCCTTGATAAATAAGTGATATAAACTCAATTAGGTCTTTCTTTAGGCTAGTCTTGTCATATGTAGCATTCAGAAATTAATGGCTGAAGACTAGATTAAGTAAATAGAATTCAGTCGGATTAAATACCTTTTTGGGGCATGTTCTATACTTCAATTGCCCTTTTGGTGCATGATCTATTGAAATTGCCTATTTGGTATCTAACGTTTTCAACTTTGACCTATTTGGTACCTAACATGTCAAAATTTAACACGATAACTTAAAAGATCATTGAGGATCGGCAATAATATACATGATTAATGAAACGCACTCATTCTCCAAATGAAAATATAGTTATTTTACTTTTTTTATGTTATTAGATGGACACTTTATGTACTAAAATTAAATAGATCATGCACCAAATAATCATATAGTGAATACGTTAGATATCCAATAGGTAAAAAGTGAATACGTGAGACACCAAATAGGCAATTTCAATAGGTTAGATACTAAAAGGGCTTTTGAGATATAGAACATGCCCCCAAAAGATATTTAATCCGAATTCAGTCATGATAACCATGATTTTATCGAACTATAAAAATTACAAAAACAGCACTAGAGTTATTGTCATACATGTTATATTGTATCAAATATTTTTGTAAAGTACTTGTAATAACAACCTTAACAAATCTTCCTTTTTGAAAAAACAACTGCTGATCGTATTTCAGTTTCAAGACCAAATCCTTATTTAATTCACACCAACAATTAAATTTTGGAAGTTGGCTCAATCCTTGTCTTTCATTTCAAAATAAAATGTATGGATTGAAAATGCTTTTTTCACTGTCTTTCCTATGATTAGGAGAGATAAGAAACAACATTATCCTAATGTTTGACCCTCAAAATTAGAGAATCTTTTTCCTTAAATTTTTTTCTAAGAAAGTTCATTCCAAATCAAGTCTCAACATACATATATTAATTAATAAGGTAAAAATTGGCAAACACTTCGATAAAAAAAGGATGGATGACCGAGATTAATAGTGTCAAGAAGTGTTAACATTTCCGGTGTCAATACAAAAGCTTCGTTAGATAAAAAATGATTACTATCATGCAATTTCGCCCATCTTCTTCGGTTCAACAAATAGAAAATTTTTAGAGCTATCATTGTTCCTGCATTGTTCAACGTTGAGATTTTCTCCCCTGGAGTAGATCAATCAAGAAGCATTGGTTGCCAAAGATAAGGTAGATTGCATTGAATACAAAACAGAAGTGTCAGAGCATGGAAATCAAGAATACAACAATTGGCAAAAGAATGATTATTTGGTGACATCATAGATTCTCAATTCTATGATTAAAGAATTATCGGAAGCTTTCTTGTATGTTGAAAACTCAAAAACCTTATGGAATGAGTTGGAAGAACTTTTTGGTGGTAGCAACAGACCAAGATTGTATCAAATCAAAAGAGAAATCAATTCTTTTATCACAAGGTAACAATTCCATATTGATTTACTTTACTCGATTGAAGAAATTATGGAGTGAGCTTGATCTGTTGCCCAAATATCTTACATGTATATATGGAGCTTTAAATGATTGTTCTTGCAATATGACTAAGAAAATATCAAAATTAAATGATGAAGACAGATTAATCCAATTTCTTATGGGATTAAATGATGGATACAAAAATGTGAAGAGCCAGATTCTCCATTTGGATCCATTTCAAACATTAATAAGGCTTATGCCATGGTTTAAAGAGTATAGAAACAAAGAGAGGTCAATTTAGAGCAGGCTATAGACATTGCCAATTATGCCAGCAGATATTCTGTACAAAAAGGCAATTTTACTGGATTTGGATCTTTTGAAACTTCAGAAAAATCTCCAAGAAAGTGTCCTCAATGTGGGGGCACCGAAAATACTAAAGAAACTTGTTTTCACCTTATTAGATACTCTGATTTGTTTCTTCAAGATAGAAGGATGCCTAAAAAGTTTCAGGCGCATAACACAAATGAAGAAACAAATGAAGAAGAGAAACGAGTATCAGTTAAATGCCATTACTGAAAAATACAAGTCAATTTTCATCGCAGCAATTGAATCTTTTGGGTTAAGAAGTTTGTAGAATGATGAAAGGCAAGTCAATAAAGGAGACTCCAATATATTTTTATGAATATAATCAGATTGAGGATTACACTCATTAACAGGATACTCAGGGACTAAACTGATCTTATCTAAGTCTAATGCCATAAATTAGGATGTGGATCATGATCTCCTATGTGTTCTTAATTGGATTTTTTTGTAAATTTAAAGTCTAACAAGGTCAATCTTACTATCATTCTATCATATGGTACCAAACAACAAGTCACAATGATTGTTGACATTAAGTTTCCTGAAGATCTAACACTCAAGAATGTGTTGTTTGTTGTAGAACCCAAGTTAATAGTACTTCACAATACTGAGTAGTTTTAAAAATAGCAAATTGTCTAAGATAGTGAACTTAATTGAGTACTAAGTAAACTCTTAATTAACAAAGCTGACTTGAGATTATTCAAGGGAGAACAACTCAGTTTTTGCTGGATAATTAATTAAATTATGACTTAGAGTAGGAAAAGTTGATTCTGTGCTATTTAGAATTAATTCACTCAGCTTGTGCTGAGTCCTGCTTTTAACTAATTAAAAGCACCTTATTTGACATGTAGACTTTATGACACATGTACTACTAACAACGTCTGTGAAGGAACGGAATATTCCTTAATTGCTTTTCAGGAGAAAAGGTACTGAAATTAATGAAGATTCCAGTGATCCTCACAACGTCAAAAAGTGTCAATACAGAATGTTAGGGATTCCTCACTACAGTCCAAGTAAGAGGAATTCTCTGTCATGCACCTCATCTCAAGTGTCTCCGCGCGACTCTATCAACATCAGCAAGTTCAACCAATTGGAAGACTCCATGTTGCATTCTAGTGCGTCTCTTTTAGAACCAATTGCTTGAAGATAAATGATATTCTGTCAACGGAATTTTATCGCGCCTCAACATTCAAATTTCTATCTCTAAAAGTCCTGGAATCTGTCTTCAAAGGGAAGATTCGAAAGATTAGAAGAAATGAGAAATTGAAGATCAGCAATCTAGTAAAGTTTGCAACCGCTACTTCACAGAGCTTCAAAGTATAAATAGAAGGCTGGAGCAGACGTTCAAACTTGGTGAATCACCTCGAATATCTTAAGAGCTAAATCGTTGCACAAATTACTCTAGCTTTCAAAGAAATTCCATCGCAAGCAATCAACAAACATTAAAGTTCATATATGTTTGTAATAGAGAGATTTACTTAGATTAACATTGTAAGGATTCAACATTTCTATAAGTTGAATCTAGTTCGTATTTCTATTTAATCTGAGTGTCAGTTTGGGAAGAGTACCCAAACTGAGTTGAGCGGTAATTAGAAAGGAGGGTAATTTCTATAATCGTGTCTACTCGCTATAAAGGTTTCTCCGCCTATTGAAGGAACGACTCACTGGTGGATTAAAGCTCGGAGAAGATATCCGGGGACTGGAGGTAGGCTAGAGGCTGAACCAGGATAAATCTCAGGTGTTGGCGTTCTATCTTTAAACCTTAAGCTTTAGCAATTATCAACTCATTCATCTCTTTCTCTCATTCATTTATTTGCTTATTATCCTATCTGTGCTAAGTAGTCTTACTCAGCTAAAGATTGAAGATAAACTGTGCCAGCAATGCTAAGCAGTTTATAAGTTTTTATATCACACTCAGCACGTATACTAAGCACGCATATAAAAACTGAACTTGGTGAATATCTTTAAAATACTTAAAAGTAACCAAGATTAAGCATTCACCCCCCCCCCCCTCTGCTTTTGTTAAGAGCCTGTTTACAGACCAACATTTGTCAAAACCAATTCCAGTCCATTGAGTTGTTAGTTGGAAAATTGCTTTTTGATTAGAAGATCTCAATACATTTTAAGTCTAAATAATTTTGTTTATGGACCTAGCAACATAGAGAACTTTGGCAATTTTCGTAAGAATGAAAGATTATACAAACTCAATAAATCCTCTTTCAATGAAAAAGTTTTGCATAAGATATCAACTTGTCTGTTATTTAAGATTGAGGGAAATAAAAGTTGTATGTGGCACCCAAGATTTGGTCATGCAGTGGTTAAAAATATTTCTCATATATCATCTATTGATTTTCAATGTATTAATGAAGTATATTTTGTATGTCATGTAGCCAAACAATGTTGAATGTCATTTCATAGAAGTACAATAAAGACACTTCAATGTTTTCAATTGTCACACATTGATCTATGGGGAACTTATCACTTGTATTCAATACTGGTGCAAGGTTTTTTCTCACAATTGTGAATGATCGCTCACGAGCCACTTGGGTGATAATACCACAAAATCAATCACAAGCATGTCATGCTTAACAAATGTTTTTTACTAACATTGAAGTACAGTGTGAAACAAAGGTGCAGTTTATACACAGTGACAATGAAAGTGAGTTTGTAAATCATACATTCTCTTAATTGTTCTAGATCAAGGGTATCACTTATCAAAGAAAATGTGTTTCTACACTTCAACAGTTGAATGTTGTTTAAAGGAAACATATATAGCTCTTGGAGATAGCTAAATCCTTATTGTTTTAGGCAAACATACCCCTAAAGTATTAGGGATAAGAAATCCTAATGACCACCGCAATAATTGATATCTTACCAAGTAGATTACTTGGTTAGAAATCCCCACACTAAATTCTCTGCAGAGCAAATCCCGGTTATAGAAAATTCAAAACATTTGGTTACCAAACACTCAACCACATAGAGTTAAACTTGATCCTAGAGCCAAAGCACCAATATTTATTAGCTTTTCTAATGGTAAAAGAGGTTGAAAATTTCTTGATATAGACACTGGAAACAATTATTTCTAGAAATGTGAACTTCCATGAAACCACCTTTCCTTTTCTTGACACAAATTTCGCTATTTCACTAACCACAACCTACAACCACATCAAAATTTGCCAACCTTCTTTAAAACAACCAAGAAACACCACCTCAACCTATGATCACAAAGGGAAATTCATAAACCCTCTTGGTTAAGTAATTATGTCATACATGTCATTTTCTCTCCTTAACATTATGCTTTCTTAACCAAACTTTCCTCCATTTGAAAACCAAAATCTTACAAAATTGCAGCTACAGATCCTAATTTGGTTAATGCCATGGATTAAAAAATTTAGCATTAGAAAGAAATAATACTTGGTTGTTAACTATGTGCCTCTAGGAAAGAAAGTTATTGCTTCCAAAAGGGTTTTTATAAGTGAAATACTCTCTGTCTAGTGTTAAGGCCAGATTAGTGTTTAAGGAATACAATCAACAATATGGAATTGATTTCCTTCATAATTTTAGTCTTGTGGCAAGAGTTGTGACTGTCAGGTTATTCATTGCCAAATCTACCACAAAATAATGGGATTTACATTAGGTGGATGTCAACAATGCCTACCTTCATGGCACTTTAAATGAGGAAATTTATACGCAACCTCTTCAAGGCTACATGGTGGTTCCTGAATGTACCTAGCAAGTATACTAGTTCATTTTTTTAGTGGCAAGTGGCAAGAACAAGTGTTATCCCACAAGGAGCAAGGGAAATATTTAAATCTTTTAAGTAAATTGGCAAGTTAACAAGTCACGAGAATAAAATAACTGAGTAAAATAAACAAAGTAGTGAAATTTATGATTGCTTTAAACTGAAAACAGATTGTTGTAACTGAAATTAACAATGAATGAAGGCACATGCATCACCAGTAAGTTAAACAGGCTTAGAGGCAACTTCCTTCTGTTATTCTAACATATTTTAGCATATAGATCTAAGGTGTCTTGCACTAAATTCATTAAGCTCAGCATACTATCATATTGCTTAGATTCTATAAAGTTTCACTCTGGGATTTCTCCACTTGCAAGTTACACTTTAAGCATTAAGAACAAGCAAGCATTCTATTAAATTTAATAGAAACCCCCATCACACTCCTAATCCCTTTCGGTACGTGTGAAGTGTGTGTTTTGTGTTAGTTCCGTGTTCACAATTCACCTTTCGGTCCTTCTTAATTCCACTAAACATAAGTTTGGCCAGACTTATGAGACGTTAAAGATCAAACACAAAACAATCAATCTTAAGATGATGCTAAAATAAAAGAAGAAAGTCAATGAAACCTCTTAACAGCCCAGTCAGCTTGCTGGCTAAACCTGCTGGAGAGTTAGTTAGCAAAAGACATGATAAAAAAATGAAATCAATAAATAAGACAAGGATTTGAACGTGAAAAACAAAATATTCAGTTTTGAAAGTGATTAAAGTAAAACAAAGCCACACTCAAGAACAAATCCAAAAGCTACTTTCCAAAAAGAGAAGTCTCCTCTTTATAGGTGCAAGTGGGCTAATCTAGAACAGCCACTTATACTTAAAATATTACAAAAAATTCCTACACCACAAACACAAGTGACGTCTTCAACAAGCTAATGGAGCTTCTCCAACATTCTAGGGTCAATTTGGTCAACTTCCTTTCCAAAATATCAGCTTCAAAAGTGGATTGGGCTTCCTCTCCCTTAATGGGCCGTGGGTCATGTCCAGCAGCCTTATATAGCCTGCTTTTCTTGCTTGCTTTCTGGTTTCTTCAGCAATCATCTTACCACTGAGAGCAATCTGCAAAAATCCAAAAAACCTTTATAATTTCTACAATTCAACTTCCAATTAGGTGATTTTAAAGCCATTTATACTTGTATTTTCTTGGTACAATTCACATTTATCAAACATAATTTGTGTTCTTCCCCATAATTACTGTTCCAAGTTTCAAATTTGAAGCACAAGCAAGTTTTGATTAAAACCTATATATATACATGTTAGGAGAGAGCAAGTTTTCTAAGATACAGAAAAACTAAACAAGGTTTGATCTTCATCAACGGAGAAGCAAGAAATGTGTGAAATACCCAATTTTTCTCTACTTGTCACTAATTTGAAACAATTGGACTGCCCTACACAAAATTGCAGCATTACAATTCCATTATTCTTCTTTGCATGGATATGAAATAAACAATTGATATTAGCAGGGAATAATTAAATCAGGATCAACTCCTAAAATCATATTCTATTGGTTCTATGAGAGATAGAAATCATGATTTGAAAATTAAAATGCAAGAAGTAAGCATCACATTACACATCTAGAAATAAAAGACAATGGAAACTTAAATCAAGGAGGTAAAGTAGAAAATCTAATGCTGAGAATGTGAGCGGCTTCTCTTCGGATCATGTGAGGCTGGGAAACACCATCATAGAACTTGTGTAAGTTAGGTTTAGGGGGATGAGACTTGATTGATTGCCAAGCTTGTATTCCATATCTACTAGCAAGAACAGCAGCTACAACTGCAAGCCCAGGTAAAAATGGTGTCATCTGCCCTAAAAATCTAATAATATCAACGTTGATGAGAGTGAGAGAGGAGAAAAATGATGAACACTTGTACACATACAATTCTTCTTCGGTAGTTCTGATTCGTCATTTGAGATCCTTCCTCATTGATCGTTGAAGAAGGTAACCTGATGGATTCGATCGTGTATGCACTCCTTTCAGTACAATTCAATTCCTCTCCAATCAAATTGTGCCACGCCCGCCTTTTGTTCTTGCTAATTGTAATATTTATCAAAATTTTATACTCTTAAATCTAAATATTTTGTTCAAAACTAATCACCGTATCAATTGATTTCTAGCGCTAAGGTAGACAATGTGTACTAGCAGTTGATTTGTGATTTTTTTAATGTTACTTTAACGTCAGCCTCTTTGATGTATTTGGGTATGCCTATGACAGTGGGGGCGAAGTAAAATTGCTTCCTTTGGCTATATTAGAGATAGAATTTGGAGAAGGATTTCATCATGGAATTTGAAGTTCTTGAGTTGGGGTGGAAGGGAGGTACTTATCAAATCTGTTCTCTAATCCATCCCGGCTTACTTATTGTCTGTGTTCCGTATTCCTTCGGCCCTTTGTGACTCTATTAATAAGTTGTTAAATTCATTCTGGTGGGCCTGAAATAATGGAGACCGAAGGGGTATTCATTGGCGAAGATGGGAAATTCTATGTAAGCTGAAGAAATTTGGCGGAATGGGATTTCGTGACATTGCTAGCTTTAACACGGCTCTCCTTGCCAAGCAGCTTTGGCGATTTAAGCAACACCCCTAAAGTCTAGTAGCACGGATCTTTTGTTCTCGTTATTTTCAAAACGGCATAACCACAAATCTATAGAGCTCCCCAAGCTATGTGTGGCGTAGCATTTTCTCGGCTATGCATTCTTTCATGACTCAATCCGATAGCGTGTTGGAAACGGTGAACATATCTTAATTACTCAAGTAGCTTGGGTAAATCATAAAGATAGAATTATCTTGAATGGAAGGCTGAACCGTAACTTAAATGATATGCGTGTTTTCTGATTTTATTTGTAATAGAACTTGGGATATTGGTACGATTCATGAGTTTTTTTTACAAGAATGAGGTTGCAATCATACTCAAAACAACGCTGCCCCATGATCCGATGATGGACACAACTTATTGCCCCTTTGAAACACATGGAAACTATACCGTTAAGTCGGCGTATCATAATATTATGGGAATCCTGATTGTTAGTAATCATATTAACCCGTTTTGTTGGAACCATGTGTGGGGTTTAAAGCTGCCATCTAAAATCCGTGTTTTCATTTGGTGATTTCTTAATGATATTTTGCCCTGTCGAGTCAATTTGGCTAGCCGGAATTGTGTTGAGGATGCAATTTGTGAGACATGTTCTGCTGGTTTAGAAAGTGTTGTCCATGTTTTTTTCCATTGTTCTTACGCTCGAATTGTATGGATTCAGTTCGATCTGAATTTTTCATTGACTCTTTCTGATGATATTCATGAGATTTTATATGATTGGTTTCGTAGCAGACAGATCTCCTTTGTGCAGAATGCTTGCTGTTTGCTTTAGTCGTTATGGTTGGCAAGAAATAAAAGAATTTTCTAGCAGATCCACTCCCATTCGAGCGCTACGATCTGGTTTGCAGCAGCGTTGGCGTCATCTGCAGGGGCTGTGGGGAGGTCGAACCAGCAGCTCAATGGCCTCGCCTCTTCAAGCACACAACCATCTTACCTTGCTGCTTCGAGAGGTTAGTTTGCAGGCCAGACAAGCTGGGAGCTGTCGCATATCCCCTTCTTAAAATACAACGTAGATGCGGCTGTTTTTAATGATGGAACGACGGGGACTTACGGTGTGATCGTTCGCAACTTTGTGGGCTCTTTTATTTGAGTGAAAGCTGGTGTTCTCCCTTATCAAACATCTATTCTCGAAGCAAAAGCTCTCTCTGTTAGGGAGACATTATCGTGGATGAAACAGAGTGGCTATTCACATTTGATAATTGAAACTGATAATCAAGTGTTGCATAATTTGCTTTCTAATAATGATCCTGGCTATTTTATGTTAGTGCTGTTATTGATGACTGTAATACTATTACTCGTGAGTTTACCTCGTGTTTGTTTAGTTGGGTTAGGCGAGACTTTAATATTATTGCTCATTCACTAGCTCATTCAACTTTTTTAAATGAGGTAATGGGACCTGAATTAATGATCCTCCTAGTTATGTTGCCTATTTCTTTTCATCTTAATTAAGTCATCTCTTTCTTTCAAAAAAAATTGCAGACAAAACAATCCATATAAAAAATGTTATTTGCATTTTTATGAACTCTTAAAGTCTTGTTCATTTCAACTTAAATTCGTATTATCAATTTATTTTAATTCAAATTCTTTTTGAAAAAAAATAGTTTAGTTTAGTTATAATAACATAATCTAATCACGTTTGTAGCACTAATAAGTAAGAACGGCACTTGAATGCAACATTTAAAACTAAAAACTATGATTCAATTTACAAGGTGTGACTAAACAAAAACCAGAAAATAATAATCTAGGCTAATTCCTATAAAATTTTTTTGAAAATATCTTATAAAACAATAGCTTGAAGAAGTGATTCATTACCATATCACTTCATGATTCATTATTCAGTTTATAAAGACTTGTATATCCTCTATTTTCTTTTACATCAATGTCACTAAAAGACAGCATTCACAGCTCCAAAGTCAAAACTATCAATATAAATTTTCTCCTTTTATTCTAATGAATGGAAAAGAGAATAACGGTATAATTATAAATTAATTAAATTCTTACTCATCATCCTTACAATAATAAGAATACTTCCACATGACACATAATCAACTCAAATTCTTTCCAAGAATAAAAACATCATTATTGTGTAAATATAAATGGCATTTGTATTCCCTCTATATTTTTCCTTTCTTCTTTGCTTCTTCCACACTTACTACAACAAATAGTTAGTTACTAACGACGAAATCCAAGTCCGGAGCGTTATTTTTCTCGACAATTCCGTAAAATAAAGCATATTTTTTTCAGTCACGTAGGCAACTCTCCATCGAAAACTTCCTTTTGGGAGTGCACTTGCATCCTAGGAGGACCCGAATGCCTCCTAGCTTGAGCCAATGGCGAAGAAGAAAACGAAAGCTGCTTCTTCGCGGAAGTTGGAGTTCCTTTGCTAGCATGAGCCGCTCCCAATGGGCTCGGGACCCGTGATTTCGCCTTAGCCGAACGTGTCGAAGCCATGTAGCTAGGAACCGAAGCCGAACTACCAAGGCTCTCGTCATCCCTAACAGATGATCCGGCCATGCTATGCCTTCGATATTGTTCTGACTGTAAGCTGAACATGCTCTTCGAGTCCTCGTCAGCGCCCCCTCTCGTACTTGGCGGCTTGGCTTTCGCATTGTTGACATCGCGGTTAGAGTAAGCCCTGCTGATGTCGCCCAGTGACGTGGCGCGGCTTACGGTGCTTTTGGCCGAGGCACGATCGTTGCTGTTATCGATCGTGTTTTTGCTTTCCCATGGCCGAGCTGACATCCATCTTTCTAGCCAACTCCAACCCCATTGTGGACTGCTCGGATCCATGAATGTCGGGTTTGATGATTTCGACGAGTTCTTCAACGCTTGCTGATGCACAGATTGTCATAAGGTGAAAAGTGAGTTGATTTACGAAACGTAAGTTGTTCAACGCCACGTGTCAGGTTTTGGTTGCTTTGACTCTGTCATTTTTCTGATTTTTTTCTATTTAACCAAGAGTTGACACGTGGCGTTGAGGGAGCAAATTAGTGCACTTTTACCAAGTTCCGGGGCTAAATGAAAATTTTGAAAATTCAGGGTGCCATCTGATAAAATAAGATGCAAATTTGTGTTCCGCACATTCTATGTTTGGGAAGCGAACTATTACCTGGTGAGAGAATGCATAAGCCAGAGCTCGTTCTCGTCTCATAGCAGCTTCTTGCTTGTGCATCAACTTTGCTTCGATTTGCTCTTTCGATTGCGAAGTGTCGTCCCATTGCTCTCCAGCCTGATCACAACATAAGTACATCAAAAACTCGCAACCCCGTACAGTTCAATCCAATTGAAAAACAAACAAACTAACAGCAGCTCTCGACTTTTCGAGCTCTTTCTCGCGCTTTTGATGGAGCTGCCGCTGGAGTGCCTGATTTTCTTCGGACATTCTGATCCTCCTTGAACAGATCTGAGACTGAACACGAGCAAGAGTCTGCATTGCTCGTAACGTGTTTGCTGCTTGCCGTTTCACAGATTGACCTTGTATCAACGTCTTCAACCTCACTAGTCCCCTTAAAGCTCGTAATGCTCTCCTTGCCTATAAAACAGCTCAAGTAAACAACAATCATTTACATCTAGCTCAATTTCTTGTGAATCGGTAACATGTATAATGGGCCATTTTAGGCTGCTTATATGAAAAACTCCATTTTCAAGCTTTTTCAAGTCGAAAAGCAATGGAAATTGATAACAAGCAGTATTTAAAGTCATAATCTTTTATCTCTCTAAAGACCATACAACGTACCAAGTAGCCTCGAAACGCAGTTTGGATCTTGGTAGCTGCGATTTCCTCTCTTGATATACGAGGCACGGAAGTAAGGCGAACAACCTCGGCTGCATCAGTGGCAAGTGCAACCGAATAAGCATGATTATTCTCGAGTTTTACATCTTCGACAGAAGTGGGAGGAAGGAGGGGTGGAGGAGGAGGCGGCGGCGGCGGTGGTGGTGGAGGAGGAGAGGCCGATGGGGCTAACGGTGTAATTTCTTCATAGAGAGGAAGGGCAGCAGAGTCAAAAGTCTTCTCTCTTTCCTTTGATTTAGATTTCTACAAAAACACACGAAACTCATCAAAGTTCAGTTTCAGATAAAAGAAAGGAGACAAAAATCAAACTGTGAATTAACCTTAGGACTGAGAGCTTTCTTTAGAGCAGAGAACCAATTGTTCTTTTTCCTCATTTGTTTATCAGTTGTTCATCTGAGTCCAGCAATAAACAAGAAAATAATTTAAAATCAAATGAGATCAATCGTAATGAGAAAAAGTCAATTTATGTCTAAAATTTGTCAGTCAATGAACGCAAGGTTGAATTGCAAAATCAAAGTTCGTAATTATTCGATAAAATGAAAAATCAAACACTTAACATTGAAATTAGATCTACATATCAGAAACAGGCTCCTACATCAGCATATAATAACGAAATAGCATTATGAAAAAAACTCGAAAAATGCGGGAACAATAGCCAAGATGCAAAATTTACTAGATCTTTGCAAAAAAATACAGAAAGCCCATTACAGTTACGAAATAGGAAGGTTGGGATACAATATTAATGAAAACAAGAGACAAATAAAACAGGGCCATAATAAGAAGGGAAAGAGTTAAAAAAATGTTACCAGTAAATGCAGCAGCTTGAGAGATTTTCTCGTGTTAAGTACGAATCTGGCAAAAGGGGGAAAATCCAGAGAGAAAAAATGATGAAGATAGAGAGAAAGGGCAGATCTTGGCAAAGAAAGAAAGAAGCTTCAAAGAAGGGAAATGGATCGAAACTGAGATTGGTTGTGTTGAGTTTATGTGGTCCCCATCCTTGCATTTGTTTTTTTTAAGATAATTAGCTCAATTTAACAGCTAACGGCACACTGACAACATTTGCTGTCTTTTCGGTTTTTTAGTTTTTACTTGGCTCTTGTTTTCAATTTCAGTTACTTTGCTCTTTTGTTTTTTTACAACCAACTTACACAGTCAGTTATATTTAACAAAAAAGAATAACAATACAATTCATTATCAAAAGGGTAAATAATTATAACCTCTTTCTGAGATTTGCATTAATATACTACTACATCTTTATGTTTTGTCAATACAATTATTATCTTGCTGAGTTTTGCTTTCATCCAACTACTACATTATTTTGTTAATATTCTTCACTTTTTCATCCAAATAACTAATAGTATGACAAAATTACCCTTCTTCTTCATTTATCCATTTAGCGTATTTCATTATATAAGCATTTTATTACTTACTTTACTTAAATAAGTAGATTATATATTTTTTAGATGAAAATGATGAACTAAATGCTGCGTAAAAAATTTATTTATTTATTGTATTTTGTTGTCATGAAAGTTTTGTATATGTGTTACATTGCTCATTGATTATAATACCTCAAGATGTTTTGTATTTAAATGTAAATGCACAATTTTTTTAATAAAAAATTCAAACGGTCTTGTACCATTTTCTTGCAGTAAGATGAAACTGAGTTGAAATTCACCTAAATGGTTCATTCTCAACAACATTTCTTAGTTTCAAGATGTAATAGCGATAAATGAAACCACAACATTATTTACACGGACACTGAACACCAATAACATTTCAAATCCAAAGATTATCAATCTTTTAAAACCTCGGTTTCCATGGGTTACAGTTTCAATTTCAGTGCAAAAAGTATCTGAACACTTACATTAATTTTTTAACAAGATTATTCAATATCAAATATTTTATATAAAAAAACTAGTAGATTAGTGCAAGAAAATGGTACCCAACCTTTTAAATTGATGTTTTAAAAAAATTGTGCTCTTATATTTATATATAAAACTTTTTGATATAATATAATCAAAACAAGGTAACACATGTATTAAATTTTCATAACAATAACAAAATACAACAAAAAAATAATTTTTTTACGTACTATTTAGTTCATCAATTTATCAAAAATTACATAATTTTATTATTTAAATGAAGTAATAATATGCCTAAATAATAAAAATATGGCTAATTAGACAAATGAAGATAATGGGTAATTATGTCATAATAATAATTATTTGGATGGAAAAGTGAAAAATAGCAAAAAAAAGGAGGTAGTAGTTAGATTAAAGCAAAACTCAGGGAGGTGATAATTGTATTGAAAAAAAATAGAGAATAGTAATGTATTAGCGCAAACCTCAGGAGGTTATAATTATTTACCCATATAAAAAAAATAATAAAACAAAAAACAAATTAAAAAAAAAACTCAATTATGCTTTTTTGGATGTGAAAAGAATTTACAATTGTTGGCAGCCAATTGTCATTTTTTATTAGTTGGATATCAGAATGCATCCCTTCCATGTCAATCAATTCTATTAATAGAGAATCATTAATTAACCAAGTTAAAAAAAAAATACTGTTTATCTAATAAAACAGATTATTGATCATCCACTAATAATGATATCCTTGAATTTTTTAAAACTTTTTTTAAATAAAAACATAAATAAAATGAAAAAATATACAATATTTGATGACATATTATACGTCATATTATTTGTTATAACCGATACCAACTGAAGTTAAATTGATAAAAGTAAAAGCATAATATTTTTCTGGTTCAGTTTTTTTTTTTTTGTCATTTTCTATTTTATTTTGGGTAAATAATGGGTTTTTCTTACAATGTTCTTTTTATTGAAATGAATTGGATTTTGTAACAAAATACTAGTTATTTATTCATCGCACTATATATCATTTTACACCAAAAATTAATTTAATAAGGACATGTATGTAAGCACAAATAGGAATCATAAATGATATATCAAACTCTCAATTATTTTCCCTTCTTTAACAATAATTCACAACTTGCCAAACATAATGGTGAAGAAAAGACCAAACAAAACCATTATAATTCATAATTCTATATCCTTTTTGTATTTTATCTAAAAGAAAATATATAATTTAAGATACATTTTTCTAAAAATATTTCAGTGTTTGGTACAAGCACGTGGCTTGACCACTTGGTGTCATTATATTGGTTTTAACTACTTCGGTATAAACAAAATATCTACAAATACATGTTGTTCGCAAGATTTTGACTATACTCCGATAGGTTTATATTTGGTAACGGTGTCAAAAAACTTGTCCCCCACTTTTCTACTGATAAGATAAATGTTTTAAATATGAACAGGTGTTGTCAGTACTGCTTATCAAATAGAAAAATGATAACCACTGCAAGTATACAGTTACGGTATAGTTTTAAAAGATATCGATCCCCATAGGGAAGGAACTAGTTCTAAAGATCAACAAGAGTAATGGAACAAAGAAAATAAAATAGATAATTTTATTGTTGTTGGGTTGGTTGGGATATGATGGTAAATAAATAGATAAATGTATAAATAGATTAGAGTAGAAGAAATTGGTATAGATTATCCCTACGAACAAGTATAGCAAAGAAAACATGCAAAATCATCAAAATCATCAAAGATATTACGTACACTAGACTACTTTCATATATTCGGTTCTAGACACTCAAATATTCAATTATTCACCACAGAGCAATACATGAAATGACTTTTCTAAGTCTAGTGCAAACGAATTAAGATGATTATATAAACCTGGATAACAATAGTACTATGCTTAGTACGGGTCGCTCTCACATAGCCATATTTAGCAAGTTACCATTCCAAAAATGTTGGCTCACTAAATAGCGTTATAATCACAGATCCAGTATACACAATCTTGTTAACCCCGAAATCACTCTTAAAGTTAACTCAAAAGCATATGACTTGATTAATATAAAAGACTCAACACGAAATACACAATATGACACATAGACATATCATAAACTTCAAAATAGAAAGTATAAGTAGAAAATAAAGCAAAGTTGTAAGGTATGCAAGTGAAAGATAAAGTTGATCAAACCGTATCCACTCTTTAATGGGAGTCGTTAATTCCCGCAATTCCTGCGTCTGCTTCGAATTCGGCCTCGGCTCGTACATAACCTCCGCTAGGATGCTATTCTTTGTGAATATTGAATAAACGAATATTGAAGAACGAAAACTTTTATTGATAAGTGATTTGCAATTACACTTATACAACAATCGCTTGAATATGTAGAAAAATCTAGTGATCGAAATAAGGTTCGGGTCACTTATACATTTTCTCGCTAACTTAGAATGAAGCGAAATATACACGATTTTCTCTCTAGAACTATGTATGCACGTATAAACCTTATACCATATACCACATACCATGCCCATCCATACGAAATTATGGAGATTGAAGCCCTATTTATAGAGTACGAAGGGTTGCATCCGTTCAAACGAAGGGTCGTGTCCATTGGCGAAGAGTTGTATCGCTTCATTGTGATTGGTTGAATTGGTTTGATCTCGTCTACAATGGAAAGACACCTTTTCATGACTGGTTGACTTTCAAAAGGTGTCTTTTCGTCTAACAGTTGATGGCGGTTGATCGTTTTTATTTAGCGGTTGAAAGAAGAGAAGAGTTGACAAAAAACCGTCAAGGTTGCGATCGCAAATGTATGTTGCGACCGTGAATACTTGGTTGTCAACTTTCTGTTGTGAATGTTAACAAGTCGCGACCACGATATATGTGTCAAGATCGTGACATGCCTTTTTCACATGATTCCTCCTTGCGATTTCTACCGATATTTGACATCTTCGATCCTTTGCCAATTCCTTAAGTTCCACACATCTTTTTGCACCTTTTTCACTCTTTTTGCATAAATTTCCAACTTTAATAATTTTACTTCCAAGATTTACCTAGTACCTACATTTACATAAAAAACCAATTACATACCACGTGAAATCTTTTATATGAAAGATAAAGTGACTTAAACCATAGTGTTTAATGATTGAAAATATCATGATTATAAGTGTAAATATACACTTATCACATACATGTATAAAAAAATATCTACACATAAAAAGTTTAACAATAATAATAATAATAATAATAATAATAATAATAATAATAATAATAATAATAATAATAATAATTGGTGTTATTATAGCGTGTCATTCTTATTTTTTTTTCCATACATACCAATATCGACCCTTTAAATGATATTATGTCTTGGGCGGATGCAAATTTCTTTAGCGCAAATTTCTTTAGCGCCACGACACAAGCGGACGGAATTTCTGCCCGTGCGGTGGTGGAAAAGGACACGGGTTCCGCCTGTGTAATAACACACGCGGAACTTGTGTTCGCTGAAATTACAACACAGATGGAAACTAGCTCCGCCTGTATTATAAGACTGGCAGAATTCCCATTTGTTAGAGCTACGAAGCGGATGATAATTCCATCCGCCACTTTTTTTCAATTTTTAAAGTTAATTTTTTTAAAAATATATTTATTTATTACTTAAATCATTAATCCAAAATGAATTACTTAATTTGTTAATACAAAATCAATTCCACCATTTTTTTTTAATTTTTGAAATTTATTTTATAAAAAATACATTATAGTTACTTAAATAAATTACTTAACCAATTAATTAAAACAAAATCAAATACTTAATATTAAAATAATTAAATATTAATACTTTGTTACTCATTAATTAAATAAATTACAAAGTTAGTCCCTTGTTATTGATTCTCATGCTTGTCTTTTCCTATTGCACAAATTTTTCCAACTCTAAACACTAAATTCATGGTTTTCAAACCAATTTGTAACTATAGGTGGTACTGAACATTCATTTGATAGATTTAGTCTAATGTCATGCTTGTGATGATCTAGATGAGCAATACTAATTTCTAGAGATGGACATGTTACGGTTGATGACACATACAAAGGCAATATAGTTGTTAGCAAGGTCCGCTAGCCCTGATGGGGATTCAAACCTATTTCAGATCAGCGCGTACACAAGAGCCAAACGGAGCAGGATTATCATTCTTTCTACTAAAAAATCCAAAATTTAAAAATCACATTCGAGAAAAATGTTGATTTCTCGTTCCGGACCAAAGGCTAAAAAAGTAAAACTTCTGGTCAACCCTGGTAAATGGGCACGCTCCAAGTTACCATCTTGAGCTAGGACTCCTCTCTAGGGATTCTTGCAGAAATTTTGTGAAAATCCCGAAAAGCATATGGACTAGTAAATGGGTGTGCTCCCATTTACCCTCCTCTATATGAAGGATCACTTTGCTATATTTTGAGGGGATCTAAATTTTGCACCAAAAATCCAACTTTTCCAAGCTTTGTTTCACAACTTCTAAGAACAAAAAACATTCATTCAAAGTTCTAAACCACTTCGGATCAATTCCATTACGTTCTCACATCGATTTGGATCAAGTTTAGCAATAAAATCTGGTTCAAAGTCGATAAAAATCTGAAAAGTACACAAATCATCTACTCTACAAGTTTAGAGTCTTTAACTTGCTATATCTCTTTTCTCATCAAATTTCCAAATTCTCTCAACAAATTCGGTTCGAACTGACTCTCAAGTCATCATGGACAAATGAAATGGTAATTGAGGATAACTGACTCATAGCCCACTATGAGCTAGACGACGTTTAAAATGACCCGCGCAGTCACCACGAGGAGTCAATCCCTTGAGATGGGATGTTGGGGTCTCATAAAAAGGAGGTAGAGGAATGAAAGAAAGAAATATTAAAAAAATCGAGGCCTAAACCTCTAGCCTATGTTATGAACTCGCCACTCGAGTCAGATTTTTTGAGAAATTCGGTATAGCCTATATTCGTTAAGCCTAAACCGTACCATAGTATAGAGATTCGAGTTCGGATTATTATCTCCTTCGTCTTTATTTGAGTTAAAATTACATACACGCAACCACCTTTAAGATATTTTGATTTTGTATTTATGTTAGCGTTTTATAGACATACACATGTAAAAGGCGATAAATAAATAAATGCGATATATAAACAAATAGGAAATTGAAAATTAGCACCTAATCTAGGGGGGATAAGTACATATGGGAAAGGGGTACAAATGGTCCTAAATACATTTGATCTACAAATCCTAAATACATTTGATCTACAAATACATTTGATTTACAATTGTGATACAAGAATGAAATGAACATCTAACCCTAAATTTACCTACATCCATAAAGGGGGTTAGCACAAATATACCACAACATCATGGTATAATTAGTTTACAAAACAAGACTCAGTTAGCTTACATAAGTTATAATAGGTTGATGTGCGATTTGAAAGATTTAAAAAACAGAAATTTGAGTTTCTTACACGCTTTTCTTATGAAAATACCAATTTGACTCGATTTTCTTGTAAATTTTATTTATGTTGATGATACATGGCATAATGTTGGGGCTGTTATCAGGGAAAATATGTTTCCCATCATTGAGGAACCCAAAAATGATGTAGAAAATGGAAATCTACGTAAAAAAATGAGGAAACAAGCATTCTACCCGGAAGCTGGACCGATACCCCCCTAATCGTTCGAGATCGACCTCATGATGAGGCTGATCTAACCCAAACAGGGTAGTACCAATCCAATGATAGGGATCATCCCCTTTTAGAACTCCAAGAGGGGAAGAGGCAGATCTCGAGTCATTGGTTCGGTACTAGCATAGTCAATTAAGCACCAGCCTAACCGAGAGACCGGTACCAACCTCAGGTCAGTATTGTCCTCTTGATTAGGCCAGTACTGGCCCCCACATGGGTGAGCATTGGTGAGGATTCTAGATCAAACCCTAAATCACAAAAAAAATTGAAATAGATATAACAAATCATGTCAAGAGTCTCCAAAAGCTCAGAATCTTGCCCCTCTAACGTGAATCCACTAGTTTGGGAGCCAAAATGGCCTTAGAGAAGATCCTCTAAGCCGTTTTTGGTTGATTTTGATTAATTTTTTAAGAAAATAAAGAAAGAAAGATGAGTTTTTAGAGGGAAGTGAACTCAATGTTAGATTTCAGTCTCTAACCAATCAAAGACCCAAAACAAGGAGGTTATCAAAGAAAAATCAAGAAAAGTGAAAAGATGCGGTACTTTTCAAACTTCTCCCTAAAAGCTAAAAAAACATACTTTCTCTCTTAAGAAATACTCACCCACTAAAAAAGGTAAAAAGTGAATTTTAGGCTAAAATAAAAGCTAGGATCAGCCTCACTTGGAAACTATCAAGCTGATATCGGTCAAGTCCATGGGCCGGTCTAACTAGTTGGGTCGGTACCGGCCTCCCTTAGGGGAAAGCTAATTTTTCGTATTTATTTTGTTTATTTTGGCTTTTTTTTTTATCATTTTCAAAGGGTTTTGATTAAAAAGGCCAGAAGATCTTTCCGCACCATCTTTTTAGTCCCGATGTGAACTCATTGTAATTTAGAGGACAAGTAAAAATATTTTTGTTCAATGCTTTGCGAGAGGGACCAAAAATCCTTGTACTCATAGGATGTCCCTTACGTGATCATTACTGACACATGTCAAAATGGTCACGTGAAAAGAGCAAGGGATTGAAATTATACCTAATTCGGCATGAGTTTTCAAATTTGACCTTGAGGTGGGAAAGTACACCCTTTGAAATTTTGATGGCTTGACTACTAGGTTTAAAGCGCCTAGTTGTAACCTTGCAAGATATGGGTGTCTCTATTGACCTTGAGATAGGAATTTTGACGAGGTTGACTTCTAGGGTTAAAGAGCCTAGCCATCTCCTTGGAAGATTTAGTTGTCTCTGTTAGCCTTGAGATAGGAACTTTGATGAGGTTGACTTCTAGAGTTAAAGTGCTTAGTCTCCACCTTGGAAGATTTAAATGTCTCCTTTGAATGATAGCTTGGAGAAGTAACCTACACGCGAGAAAGAAGTGTTTTGAAGTTAGTGATATGTAGAGATGAGTTTTAATAGCTTGAATGACTTTGCGAAAGCAATATATTTTACCCCTTCAATGAAGAGTTATGACACTAGGTAAAAATAATTAAGAATGGGAATTCATCCTTGTCCAAACTTTTTATCGAAATAGCATTGCCCCTTACATGATTTACTATCTTGTTGAAAGCTTAGTGTATTAGTAAAAGTGGATTCGAATATTTTGGTAAAATATGTAGGGATAAAAGGATTTTTGATAGGGAAGGTTGTAATTTATTTAAGTGATTTTAGTAACAAAAAGGTTAGAGAAAATGGTTTTCAGGTTGAAGGAAGCCGAAAGGATAAAATAATTAGTGATTATAATGGCGACGGTGGAGGTACGATGAAGAAGGTTACACGATGGACATGGTGGGGGTGTGACGGAGAGCGAAGAGGAGGCACGACAGAGGTGGAGGCAAGCGTAGGTGAAGAAGCAAGCGGCTTGGTCTTGTGGGCTTATGCCCAAGATGTGGAGTCAAGCCCATTGAATTCATTCCTTCCTATTCTAGATTTTAAATTGAGAGCTTATCTCTCTAGAATTCATTATTCATTATTCCACCCAAAATTCACAACAAAATTTACGGTCATCACCCTTACACCTTATAACTCGGAGATATAGAGGAGTGCACCTAAAGGATTCGGGTCTGCTTAGTCTTGCAAGGGTAAGGACTCTGGGTGTCAAATGAGTTCATTGGTTACATACTTGAGTAACCCATTATTCTAGTGATTGCATTAGAGGATCATGCATCTCAGCTACATGTATTCTTGAAACTCATTAGATTTTGTTTGATTTTTTATTTTATCGAATTATTATTTGAATGAAATTTGAATAAAATTTTAATTTATGCGAAATATAATTATGATAAATGCGTAGAAATTGTAATGTGACTTATGGAATTAGTTTAGAATTATTTATGCACAAATTTAGACATGAAATATTAAAAAAATTAAATGAACAACACGAAAGACAAGCGAAAAAAAGGTAAAATGGAGACAATTCTATCCCCATCTCTGTACTAGCATCACTTACCAGTATTGGCCCCACTAGGTCGATACCGGCATGAAGCACCTAGAACGATCCTATCTTAAGCGTCGGTACCAGTTTGGTGTACTAGTCGAGCGAATAGCACCATTACCGAAATTGTTCGTGAGTGAACCATGGCTTAGCCAATATCGGCCTTACCTTTGGATCGATCCCAGCAATTAAGCTGGTTGTGAGCACGGGATTTTACTCCTGACTCACGAGTTCAATGATGAAGCTTTAATATTTTCCCTTGTTAGCTTTTGACATTTTGTAGGGTTCGAAATCATCTGGAAATCACCTGCCCTGTTTCTTTGGGCCCCTTCTTCCTTAAAAAGTCCAAGTTAAAAAGAAAGGTCCATTCTGGACATGCAATGTCATTAACGACATCGCAATGTCGTTAGCTACATTGCCTAATATTGTTAACGACATTGCAGCAGCAGTAGAACCAAAATTGCACTTTCTGCATTTTTCAGCCAAAAAGCAAATCTTTGCCCAGATGCTCAAATTTTTTCTTCTGAAATACACCTATCACACCTTACCTAGGTTTTATTAATCTAACATTTGCATTTGGATTGAGAAAAAGTTGAAAAAAGCAAAAAAGAGGGAATGGCCTAAGCTATCCGAAGTTGACTTTGGATTGAAGGGGGCTCTCTTTATGATGGGAGATGAGTTTCAGTAAGAGGGAGCTCACATTTTCTTGCAAAAAGGTAGGAGAGAGTTGAGTTTAAAAGTTAAAGTAAGAATTTGAATGTTTTTGGTTCTTAAGGCATTTTAAGGTTTTTGGCAACTAAGAAAGATTCTTGTAACTTGTTTTCACTTATATTTTGGAATTTGGGTGTGTAAGTTCATGGATAGGGCATGAACTTGGGGTATTTCGGGTTATTTAGGCAAGTTTGAGGATTAGTTACATTTTCAGAAAGTGGGAGTTGTGTATGAATCTAAGCAAACTTTGAGGTTTGGAGTTTCCTTGGGCTATCTGAGTTCTAAGTCAATAGAACTTGGTTTAAGTGTCCTTAACAAGGGTCTTTGTCCATCTATAACACTTGTTAGTCTAAACTTTTAAGCTTAAGCCATTTGAAGTCTAAACTTGATAGAAGAAGGATTTCCACTTCCTTACTTCATCTTGTTGAGACTCACATTCAGGGGATTCTGTTTCCCTTCAAAGAGTAGCATTTACCTTCATTTTTCAACAAAATCGTGAACTGAACCAATGAAATTAGGAGGAATTTCTAGGGATTTCCATGGATCGAGTGAAGTGAATTCATAGCAATAAGGTAAGCCTCTGAGTTTCTAGAGTCGTGTCTCACTTGTTTGTATCATATGTATGTGTTTGATGTTCAAAAAATGTAAAATGTAAACTGATAAGTGTATAATTACACTTATTATCACATTAATTTCACACATTAAACACTATAGTTTTAGTCATTTTTATACTTCATATAAATGGTTACACGTGGTATGTAGTTGGTTTTGATGCAAATGCAGATACTAGGTAAATCTTGGGAGTAAAATGATCTAAAGTGGAATTCTATGAAAAAAGAGTGAAAAAGGTGCAAAAAGATGCGTGGAACTTAAAGATTTGGCTTGGGATCAAAGCTGTCGAAGATCGGTGAAATTACAAGAAGATTTCTGAGTAAAACTCAATTCACGGTCGCGATAATCGTTCGCGGTTGCGACTTGTTTACTTCAGAAATAGAAGTCTGCCAATCAAAGATTCACGGTCATGACATGTGTATCGTGGTCGCGACTGGGATGGTTTCAGGTATTATCTTCTTTACTAACAACCGCCAGATAAGCATGATCAACCGCCATCAACTACCAACAAATAGACGCCTATCAGGAATCAAACAATCATGAAAAGGTGCATATCTATTGTGGATTATATCAAAGCTTCTCAACCAATCATGATGAAGAGATGCAATCTTTCACCAATGGACAAAACCCTTCGTTTGGACAGACACAACCCTTCGAACTCTATAAATAGGGCTCCATTCCATCACAATTTTAGGGCATTGGATGTGTGCAGCATTAGAGTGCAAATAAAGAGTCACATATAGTGTGTGTATAGATAGATTCGCTACGTTCTTAAGTGTTAGCGAGAAAATGTTTAAGTGATTCGAATCCTTGTTTCGATAACTAGATTTCTTTATATTCTCGAGCAATTGTTGTATAAGCATACTTGCAAATCACTTATCAATAAAAGTGTTTGTTCTTCAATATTCATTTATTCGATATTCGCAAAGAATAGCATCCTAGCGGAGGTTCTGCACTGGACAAGACCGAATTCAAAGCAGACACAGGAATTGCGGGAATTGACGACTCCCATTAAAGAGTCGATACAGTTTGATCAACTTTAGCTTTAACTTGCATACCTTATTACTTTGCTTTGCTTTCTACTTATACTCTCTATTTTGAAGTTTATGATATGTCTATGTGTCATAATGCGTATTTCATGCTAAGTCTTTTATGTTAATCAAGTTATATTCATTGGAGTTAATTTTAAGTGTAGTTTCGGGGTTAACAATATCGTGTATAATCACTGGATCTGTGATATAACGCTGTTTAGTGAGCCAACATTTTTGGAATGGTAACTTGCTAAATGTGGCTATGTGCGAGTGACCCGTACTAAGCATAGCATTGATGTTGTCCAGGTTTTCATAATTGTCTTATTTCTTTTGCTCTAGGTTTAGAAAAGTTATTTCATATGTTATTGAACTTCTGAGTGTTTTGAACCGAGTCTGTTAGATTAGTTTAGTGAGTCGTAACATCTTTATTGAACTTACATGTTTTCTCTGCTATACTTGTTTGTAGTGAAGATTCTATATATTTAGATTCTCTAATCTTCCACATTTATATTTACTCAACTTTTCATTCTAATCTTCCTATCCAAAAATCTCAAATCTATTTTTATTTTCTTTTACTTTGTCTTTCCTTATTGTTCCTTAGACCTGGTTCCTTCTCTGTGGGTTCGATATCTTTTAAAACTACATCACAACTGTATACTTGATGTTATCATCATTTTTCTATTTGATAAGAGGCATTGACAACACCTACATTTTTCATGAACAAGTTTTTGGCACCATTATTTGAGGATAAGCCTTACGAAACGAGTGTAGCCAAGTCTCATGAACAAGTTCTTGGAACCATTAGTTATTAAACTTATCAGTGGAAAAGTGGCGAATAAGTTTTTGGCGCCATTGCCAGGGAAGGTAATAGCGTTCTAAGGAATATATTTCCGGGGAAGTTAATTATGTATTAGAGATTTAAGAACGGGAAATTTTATTATAGATTTATTCTCATTATTATTATTATTATCTTAATATTAACATATTTTTCTTACTTATTCATTGAGTTTTCTTTCTAGCGTGTACATGCCAAGTATGCGTCATTCGAGAGAAAGTTTGGCGTCTTTCGAATCCGAGATAGAACGATTTGGTAGGGTAAGGAAAAAAAAATATAAGAGACAAGAGACAAGAATGGCTACCCAAATGAAGATCCACACCAACCAAGGCTTATGGATTATGTTATCCAGACCATCAATTGTAACAATCAAGGAATTGCTAGACCATCGATTGATGCGAATTAATTTGAAATAAAACTAGCATTACTTCAAATGATTAGCAACAATGTACAATATTATGGTATACCCAATGAAAATTTGAATTCTCATATTGCAAACTTTTTGGAAGTCTATGATACCTTCAAAATGCCCAATGTTCCTCAAGAAGTTATTAAACTTCGCTTATTCCCCTTTACACTCCGTGATAAAGTTATCCCCAAATTCAATCACCACCTGGAACTAATTAGCCTAAGCCTTTCTGACTAAATATTTTCCTTTAGCCAAAACCGCAAGACTCATTAAAGAAATCACTTCTTTTACCCAGAAAGATAGTGAATCCTTATACGAAGCCTGAGAATGTTATAAGGAACTTCTACGAGTTTGTCCTCATCATGGTTTACCTTAGAATGTCATTCTACAATCCTTCTACAATGGTGTAAATCATGTAACAAGAGGAGCAATTGATGCTATGGCTACGGGATCTCTTATGAAGAAAACTAGTCAAAAAGCTTTTGAACTTTTGGAAGATATGGTAAGAAACAATAGTATGTGGCCAATGGAAAGAGCACAAGTAAGTATTACTAATCCTAGTAATTCACATGCTACATCTTCATCTTCTAGTTCGGATAAAAAGGTCAACGAATTGGATTCCATTTCTATTATGCAAGCACAAATATCTACTTTATCTAACAAAATAGATAGCATGCATGTAAGTAAGAATAATCCTTTGACATGTGAAAATTGTGGTCAAATCAGACACATCGCTTTTGAGTGTAACTTTCACCCATGTGTAGGGGAGCAATTAAGTTAAATTCAAAGTCAAGGAAATTCTTATGGAAATAATGGAAATAGCTATAGAAATTCAAATTGGAAATATAGTGATAATCAACAAAAGAATTACCAGAGTACTGATAGAATAGGGTAGTTAACAAGTAATATAGACAAATTTCTAGAGGGAGTTTGTATTAAGCAATCAAAGTCGGAAGAATGTTACAAAAAGTTAGAAAATAAAATGGATCAAATGTTTAAAAATCAATCATCTTCTATTCATAATTTGGAAATACAAATTCGTCAATTAGCAAGTTCTATTCCATCTAGAGAAAAAGGTCATCTACCTAGTAGTACAGAGGGAAATCCTAAAGAAAATGTGCATGCTATAGCCCTTCGTAGTGGTAAACTGCTAGATCAATCAAATCCCTCGGGTATGCTTGCTAATAATGATGTTGTTGAAGTACCATATGAATATCCAAGTAAATTTGATGAAAAAGCTGGAGTGGATGAACAACCTAAATCCGGAAAGGTTAATCCCCCTCAACCACCATTTCCGAATAGGATGAAGAAGAATGAAGATAAGTAATTCATCGATTTCATCAACAAACTCAAAGGTCTGGAAATCAATCTTTCATTTATTGAAGTCATTACTCAGATTCCTAACTATGGTAAGTTTATCAAAGAACTTTTATCTCGAAAATGTAGTTTAGAAGGAGTATCAAAGGTATCTTTAACTGAAGATTGTAGCAAAATAATAACTGCTACAATGCCCACTAAACTAAAAGATCCAGGGAGTTTCACAATTCCATGTAAACTTGGAAACATTTCTTTTCCAAAATGTTTATGTGATCTTGGGGATAGTATAAATCTTATGCCTTTATCAATCTTCAAAGAAATGAAGCTTGATGATGAAGTTAAAAGGACAAACATGATTTTGTAGTTGGCTGACCAGTCTATTAAACGTCCTTATGGCATAATAGAAGATGTTCTTGTTAAAGTGGATAAATTTGTTTTCCCAACTGACTTTGTTGTGCTAGATTTTACATATGATGAAAAATGTCCTATAATTTTAGGAAGACCTTTTATGCATACTGGCAAAGCATTGATTGATGTTTCGAAGGCAGAATTAAATTAAGGATAGGTGATGATACGGTAGAATTTAACATGGGTAAAGCTGACAAATATCCTATGGATGAAGATATTTGCATGAAACTTGACTTGATTGATGCTTGCATCCAAGAACTTGTTAGGCTAGATTTCATCCATGAATATGAAGTCAAGGGGTTGCAAAACCCCATTGATCCGCAAATCTCTTATATTTTTCTTCAAAATA
>CATIWQ010238832.1:0-11273 GCA_949673415.1 Euphorbia schlechtendalii
ATAATATCTTTTTAAAAATGATCAGACTGGATTGTTTGTTGTGTAATTAAATAATAATAAAAAAGATTTAATCATAAATCATAAAGTATTTCATTGTTCAATATTAAGTAATTTGTCATCGCATTAAAAATTATTTACATGTAAGAGATCAATAGATAATGTTTAACATTTACTATGATACTTCATATAGAAAAGAAAAATAAATAAGGTAGCGTAAAATTGAATTTTAGTTAAATGTCTATTTTTTACCTATGCAGACTATTTACTAAAGATGTTCTTAGTTCTAACATCTTCCTAAGGAAAAGGATTGCAAATAAACATGTAAATATGAATACTTTTTATATATATTCTGAAAACGCGGAACATAATCTATAGTTCTATGCCCATAGTTCGAGATGCACCTCAAGATCAAAAATTTTGTCGCCTTAGCGAAAGTTTGAAGACATAATTACGAATGCCTGCCTAGTTCCCTCTGCTCTTCTTTCCATCTACGCTTTTATCCTTTTTCATCCGACGATCAACAACCACTTTCCCCTTCCTGGTTTTCACTTGAACCCTTTACTTTGCAACAACAAATTCCTTCTTCACCCTTTTCGGAGCAGCCTTGTTATACAATTGTTCAATCATCTTGCTCTTTGACCGGACACAGCTGTCTGCCTCTTCTGATATGGCGTTTGCCTTCTTCCGAACCTTCTCGAGCTTTCTCATCGCCACCCGCTTCTTTCTAGACTTTGCCTCCGCCACTTTCTTTGCAGGCCGGCGGCCATTTGGTTCTTTGAACTGGGCTTTTGTTGCAGCGATCTCCTCTTTCGTAATAGGCTTCATTGGCTGGCAATGCCTCCTCTCTTCTTCAACAGACCACCCTGGCAAGCCTTCATTGTCATGGAACCTATACTTGGTATAAACATTGTCTAGTATTTGCTCACTCTGTTTTTTTCGCTGCATTTTTTTAGCATAGGCCGATACTTCAGCCTTATTTTCAGCGTCATCGTCAGAATCATCACTGGAATAGGTAGCTGGAGCAGGGACTATCTCGAATTCCTCTTTAGCAGGTTGAGAACCCAATCCAACTTTTACACTCTTTTCTGGAATTGCGAATTTCTCTTCCTGCCTACTTATTTGAATTTCATCTTCGCAATGACACTCGCCCAAGTCTCCATCTTCCACAGCTTTAGCAAACACGTCCTGATTAAACCATTGGTCTATCATCTCATCTTGAGTCGGGAAATTCCCGTCATTGAATGGTACCAAAAGGGGATTTGCTTCCTCATTACTTTCTTCTTTGTCTGAATCATCATAATCTGAATGCACATCATCAATGTTGTCATCATCCTGCAAGACAAAACGAGGGAACAAATTGTATATGTGATAAACAAAAGTCAATTTTAACAGTCGAACACACTATAAGAAAAAAGAAACTCTTATTAAACAATAAACAAGACAATTTAGTGATATTGCACTATTGTTGAATTAGGATTAAAAAATCTATTAAGTATTTTTTGAAAAATAGATTATTTGTCATGATTAGATTTAATAGAATTATTTGAATTTGAAATATTATCCTTTATTTTTTATTTTATATTATATAGATTACCTGGTAAGCTTATAAATAGACATTAATATAGTATCAATGATCAATCTAATAAAGTGTGCCAAGAACACTGCATCTGCAGTTTACTTCCCTCAATTTTTCGGTTCGCATTTGGTTTTCTAAATAAAGCTAACAACTACCAAAAATGTTTTTAGGTCAGGGAAAGTAAACACTGAAAGAGCTTCAAACCTCCATAAGTTCAGAAAAGGCTTTCTTTGCATGTTTCCGCTGCTTATTACTTCCCTCTTTTTTGGCAGCTAACCGTTCATAAACCTGATCGAGAACCTCTTCCATTTTTTCATCATATCTAACATCAAATGATCAAATACTATTATTAAATACTATGGAATCAATGAACAATCCTGAAAGCAAAAAAAAAAACAACAGTCATTCATGGAAAATTCATTCTACCTTCTCCGTTCTTCTTCAGAGTCAACATCACTGGATGAATGCTCTCAAGCTTCATCTTCTTCATTTTCACCTACCTCAGCATCATTTTCAGCAGAATTAACAGCCACTAAGACTTTCTTACCCTGAAAATAAAACACGAGTGCTAAAAATATCAAGGACACCAAATTCAATAATTTCAGGTTTCCCCTAGGCTCCGGCAAGTATCATGTGCATCATTGTCAAATAATCAAACTACAATGGAACTAATTACTAGAAGTAAAATAAATCAACAGTTATTTATCCGAAATTATTTACTTGAATCTGATAAAAACCTTTAAAACTCATCTTTCCGATAGTACATGGCCTGAATATATCCTTGCCTCTTCTCAAAAAAGACAAGATAGCATAGCAGACAAAATTGTTACTTTTCCTCAGCATTTATTGTATGCAAAACAAATGCATTTTTAAGATAAATATGAAGAAAGACACGTACCTTGATGGAAGAAAGAGAGAACAATTCATGATCAACAGAGTCATCTCCCAGTGCATCTACTTGCATTCCAGTTGCTTTTCGAGCCTTGTTCTGAGATATTACAGCATAGTGGAAAAACATATAAACCGGGAGATAGCACGCAAGAACCCATAGTAAAAAAAGATAAAAATCTGGTCTGTCATATGTTTTCAAGTGAGAAACATTTATGAAGTCATAATACATCAGAAAGAGAAATTTTGACAAAACATCCTGGACAAACCTCAGCTCGTCTTTTTGCATCACATTTTTGCGCTTGTTTATTCTTCCTGTCTACACCATAAAGTGCTGATCTGCATCGGGGAGACCCTTGATCTTGCCAAGCCATCCACGATAGATTTTGTCAGTATCGGTGGTCTCCAAGGCGGCATAATCCAGCGCAGCAACTCGAGCACGCTCCTAAAGCCTCCGTATAGCATCAACATATGTTAGTCGGGACTGGTCCAGAATTTGATTTCGTGTTCTTCGTGAATTACGCGAATAAAGTGTGAAAATGGAGAAAATTTAGTGTTTTTGAAGCATTTTAACGATGTTTACGTGTGGCGGATGCATGTATAAGCATTAACCATCATATTTTCTTCATAATATGCGCACAATATAAATTGAACAAGTCTAATAGCCACAACCTATCTTCGCACAAATACTAGACCAAAAAACTGTTCAAACTCTGAAAAAAAGAAGAAATCATTATTCTCCATCTTTACACATCAATTAATAAATTGATAAACCAATACTGCTAAAACATATTTTCACCAAGTCACCCGGTGAATTGATAGGCTGGAAATGGCTTGAACCTAATCACGCAGTTTCAAGCTATAAGCTAGATTTGATATCAGACTTAATACTAACTCAATTGGAAAAAGGCCCAGAAGCTATTACCAAAAAATCATTTATAGAGGAAAAAGTACTACCAATAAGCCTTCTCTAACCTTATAATATGCAACCTGAACCATATCATTAAAAGGCTACAAAAAGTCATTGTGTTAATTCTGAAAGAAACTTCAATGATTTTTGTCTTCTTCTAGACACTTAACAGGAACAAAAGAGTTAAGAGAAAAAGAAGTCAGTAGTTTCCAGCTCCATCCACCAATTCAACGTCATTTCTAGTCTTTCCTACGTCATAAAATGTATGCATAACTTGTAGGCAAACAAATCCCAGGAAATGAGAAAGGAAAACAAATTTAGGAAAATGAAATCTTTTCTATTTTTCAAGTGGCATATACTAATAAATAATATATTAATCAAAAAGTAAAATCAGTTTTTTGTCTGCTTAGATGAAATACAGTGAGCTGATTGGAAAATTACAAATGACAGAAGAGGGGAGAACTTCTATCTTACTTCAATAGATGTTTGAAGTCTTGCTTCCCCAAAACACGAAGATCCTCACAAAGAGCTTTGACCTGACCATAAAATAATTCATTTAGTTTTCCAAAACTAGGACCAATGGGACTTTCAATGATTAAGAAAGAAGTACCTCTAGTGTAGTTAAAGCATGATCCCTTAATAACACAGAAGTTGGATCCTCAAACATTATAGAAGTAACTGAGCCTAGAATCTCAAGAGGTGAGTCAGACCAAACAAAAACAGTAGTAGAGGAAACTTTCCTCAGAATGCTTTGCCCATCCTCATACCTACAGTTGGTTTCAATCAACCATGAAATAGATAAGGTTAAATCCCAGATCTGATTCATTTAGGGGAACCCTTACACTTGAAGGACTTTAATTTATTTCAAATCATTATATGTAGAAGATTTGTACATGAGAAGAATTTTATTCTTTCAAAAATGTTGATTCCAAACAAGGAGTTACTGTGTAGCCGAAAAACACATGCTTAATCAATATTATGTTTGCAATTAGCGTGCTAAAATATTTGAACAATTTCTGTAATGTTTTAGAAATGCACAAGCAGTCAACCTAGGCTTGAAAATTTGTGGGAAAAATGTTAACTACATTTTTGTTATATGAGGCTGCATGAAGAATACACAACTAAAAAAAGGAAGGATGGCATACCCATCAAAATACATCTTCCTCTTTGTTGGTCTGAGTACATCCTCCACCACCTATTAAAGTATCCAGATACAAGAAAATAAACCTACAATGAGGAGGGAAATAATAAAGAAGTTAGCAAAGGGTAGAACCGTGAAGTACCTTCCGGTAGGGTTCTACAGATCCCTGAAATAGGTGTTTAAAATCAAGTAGACGTGGATCAATCTTTGCAGGAGCCTTATACTTCTAGCCCAAAGTATATATTTCTGCAGATGCTGAACGACTAGCAGCTGGTTTAGCCACCTCAACCTTTTCAAACAACTGCAACGGCAATATAGACAGAATTAACACAGCTCCACCCAATGACAGGACCGAATTGTATAGAAGTAGAATTTCACCTGATTGAGGTAGTACAATACCGAATTGTAATCTGGGGACCTGAAAATCAATCAAAATGAAACAGTTAGAAACCTGAAGACCTTGTAAGGAACAAAGAATAACAATGATGCCGACACAAAGCTCTGAATTCATTTATTAATAAGCATGAGACATCTTGACACAAGCTAATTGATTAGAATAGCAAAGATTACAATTGCATTGCATAATGTCAACTACTGGACAAAGCAAGCACAAAATCACATATCATGGCACATCAGTCAACTTTCTCATATTATAAATCTACATGAAGTAAGATTTAACGAATTCAAAACCAAACTAATTCAAGAATTCGAAAATGGATAAAATCAATCTCTAGTAAACAAACAGGGAATATACTTGGTTCAGATAAGGAACAAATCTTACTTTAGTCACAAAAGAGCCCTTGGGAGCTAGAAACTGCGTAGCGAGCTTAAGAGCATCAATCACAAGAGCATTTTGAGACATAGCTTCATGGATGCAAGCGCCACCAATATTCAAGGAACCATCGTGCAAAACCAAATCAAAAGCCTTAAATACATTCTCTCCCATAATTTTCTTAACCTTAGCTTTACACTCAGGCTTCGCAATGTCCTGCTCAACAAATAGCGCTCCGCGAACAGGGGCTATCTTGACCAAATCAATTCCAAGGACGAGACTGCCAACAGGAACACGCTGCACCGCCACCTGCATCCAGCCACCGGGGGCGGCGCAAAGGTCGAGGACGGCGCGAGATGAGTGGAGGAAATGGAATTTGGAGTCGAGTTGGATGAGCTTCCAAGAGGCACGAGAACGGTAACCATGTTCTTTGGCGAGCCGATAATATTTCTCTAAACGACGTTTACCCTTGACCTTCTTACCCATGCTGTGGATTCTTTATATGAAATTGAGATTTCAGAGACTCAAATAATTAGGGTTTCTTCAATCGGAGTGTTCTTCGCCTCTGTGCAGACAGAAGCGACGCGCAAAAACCCGCTGCTCGCTGGAGTAGGGTTTTGAACTGTATTTATAGTTATGGGTAGGGCCCTGCACTCTGACAATTGAGTGGTTTTAAGTTTTACCACATGTCACGTATTGCGTGGTTATGAATATTTCATTTATTTTAATTTAAAAAATCATCTTTAAATTTTTATCTCTCTTCCACTCTTTAAGTAGTTATTATCACGGTTTTCAGAAACGGACTGGTCATCGAACCGGTGAAGAGGGTGGTTCATGGATTTAAGGTTCAACCGGATTAAATCGGTGGTCGAACCGGATTTTTTAAAAATTGAAAAAATATTATTTAAATAAGATATGATAAATTTATTTATACAATACATTAAATAAATAAAGTAAATACTTAATTTAAAACTAAGTAAAAGTTTTATATAGATATTATAAAAGAAATATAATACAAATGTGTATTAAATAAGTGTTGTAGTTGAGTGGTAGACATAATAGATAACAAGCTGAAGGTCCTGAGTTCGATTTTTGCCTATTACAAAAAATTAAAAAAAAATCATTTTTAACAAGTACAAGTGAACCGGCCGGTTGGAGCAACCGGTTTCCGGTTCAACCGGGTCCGACCAACTGGTTCAACCGGTCAATGTCCGGTCTTTGACCAGATGTTGAACCAGGTGAAAACCGACCGGACCAGTGGCCGGTTCCGGTCAGACCCTGTCCGACCGGCCGGTCCGGTCCGGTTTTCAAAACCATGGTTATTACTCCCCGTCTATTAAATATTGTCATTTTAAAGGGATTTTGAAGTTTTTTTTTATAGTCATTTTGTATTTTCAATGTGCTTTTTTTCTAAGTTTTCCTATCCTACCCCTATTAATTTGTTCAACTTTCAAGATAACCATATTTTAATATCCAATAACAAGATGAGAACAGTATAGAAATAACATTTAAACATATCAATGAAATCTTGAAAATAGAGCATGACATTTATGAAAGGGTAAATAAGTAAATCATCTCATTCGGTTAATTGTTATTTTAAAAACTGTGAATTAGTTAAAACGATAACATTTAGTAAACGGAATGAGTAGTAACTATTTCTTCCGGGTTTTTTTAAATATCATTTTAAGCTTTTTATTTTTATTTTTTCAGTGTCGGCTTAAGCTTGCCTTTGACCTTACCCGTGTTGTGAATTCTTTTGTATGAAATTGAGATTTCAGACTCTCAATTAATAGGAATACCCCAATGAGAGACTCCTTCCCCTCTGGATACAGAAGCGCGCGCCAAAACCCGCTGCTCACTCGTACAGGGTTTTATTTCTAAACTGTCAACTTCATGTAGATTCGCGGGCTGAGCGGGTACTTTTCATAGCCCGAGCTTGGACACTCATTATTTAAAAAAGTTCAGTTCAGTCCAGTCTGATGTCATTAAAGTCTGAAGTTTTATGGGTTGGATTAAATATTTTATATAAATAATCAAGTCCGGCTCGACGAACAATTATATTTATTTATTGTGTGTTTTAATATTAAATTTATAATTATTTTAACTTTTATATTTTGTTATGTTAAATTTGTATACTTGACTACAATGAATGTTACTTAATATTAAAAAATTGAAGTAATGATGCCACTATATTTAAAATTTAAATATATTGTTGCTTGTTTTGCTTTTTTTAATTTAGTTTAATATTAAAATTTATAAAAAAAATATTCATGGACTTGAACTGGGTTTATGGATGCGTAAATCCTATTTGAGCCCGAAATTTTAAAGTATGAGCTTGAACCGGGCTTGAGATTATGTTTTTAATATAAAACCCGACTTAGTCCGTCCAACGAACACGTTCGTTAATTACTATTTCAAACAAAGTAGGCATGTTGGTGTTATTATACCAATTACATAAGAATCTAAAAGTAATTGAACCATTTATTGTAGTTGTCAAATTTAGTCCCGAGTGGAAGATTAAGGTTTTGTTTGGATGATAGTTCTTCGCGGTTCAATAAGTACAGTACGGTATATTGTGATATAGTACAGTATGGTTTCTTAAAATTTATGTTTGGATATACAGTATGATATGATATGGTTTTTAAAATTTTAGTTTGAAAAAAAGGAGAACCACCAAATCTGTGATTCTATTTTTATGGTTCTTGGAACGATAAGAAAACCATGAGAAAACCATACCATGAAAATAAATATACAACCAAACAAGTGAATTTAATTAAAAATCATATCATACCGCATCATGTAGTAACCATGAACCAAACAAGGCAAAAGGATTTGATGGACTTATTAATCATGGTTAAGAATTCAAATAACATTAAATTAGTATGTTAAAAGTTATAATTTTCAACATTTTACAAGGTTAAATTATGATATAATAATTAAAAAATTACTGTGTTCTTATATTGTAAACGTTTTAATATTTTTTTTGACCTATTGTAAACATGATAATAGTAAGGTCAAAATTCAAAAAAGCAACTCATTTATAAAACGGAGTTTGGAATTTTTTTTTTATAAAAGATGATCAGAGATTTATAACTATTAGCGAATAAGGATTTTTCTATTTATCCGCCAGTTAAACTGATATGACGGGTGATTGTGTAAACTTAATCACTCACTATAAATTAAAAATAAAAGCCTAAGAGCATCTTTAGTAGCTCATGGATTCAAAATCTAGGTGGCATGTAGAATAGAAATTCCTTTTGATGATGTGACAATAGTCTTAAAAATAGACAATCTCTATTTATATGATATGTATAGTAGATTGTCTATTCCATTTTAAATAGAATTTATTGTAGACAATGTCTATTTGGTTGTCTACAATTAGACAAGGCTTAATGCATCGGTAGGTACCTGAACTTGTCCCAAAAAACCTACTACCCCCTGAACTTTCAAAGCGACCCCGTAGCTCCCTCAACTTTCAAAAAATGCACCACTTTGCTCTCTCTATGCCACATGTCATCTTCTTGGTTTAACTTTTCACAGATGTAATTTTTATGATTTTCTCCCTCCAATCAGAAGTTGGCACGTGGCATTGAGGGAGCAAAGTGGTGCACTTTTTTAAAGTTGAGGGAGCTACGGGGTCATTTTGAAAGTTCAGGGGGGCAGAAGGTTTTTTGGGATAAATTCAGGTACCTAGTGATGCATTAAGCCAATAGACATTCAAATAAATATTGTCTACAATTAATGATGGCACATAGGTGCCCCATCATATAGGGAATATAGGCTACACAAGCTATTAAAGATGCATTTTCAAAATGATTGTCTATTCCTTCCTTTGTGTCAAGACAATTTATGAAATAGACAGATACTAAAGATGTCCTAGGAGCATCTTTAGTAGCTTATGAATTCCAAGTCTAGGTGGCATATGAAATAGAAATTCCTATTGATGATGTGGCAATGGTCTTAAAAATAAACAATGTCTATTTTTTAAATAGGAATATTAGATTGTCTATTCCATTTAAATAATATTTATTGTAGACAATGTATATTTGATTGTCTACATCTAGATAATCAAATAGACATTGTCTACAATAAATGATGACACATAGATGTCACATCATATAGAGAAGATGGGCTAGACAAGCTACTGAATATGCATTTTCAAATTGATTGCATATTCCTTCCTATGTGTCAAGACAATCTGTGAAATAGGCAAACTACTAAAGATGTCCTAAGAGCATCTTTAATAGCTTGTGGACTCCAAGTCTAGGTGTCATATGAAATAGAAATTTCTATTGATGATGTGGCAATGGTCTTAAAAATAGACAATGTCTATTTTTAAAATAGAAATAGTAGATTGTCTATTCCATTTTAAATAATATTTATTGTAGACAGTGTCTATTTGGTTGTCTACATCTAGAAAATCAAATAGAAATCATCTATAATGAATGATGACACATGTGTGTCACATCATATAGGGAAGATGAGCTAGACAAGCTATTAAATATGCATTTTCAAATTGATTGTCTATTACTTCCTATGTGTCAAAATAATTTATGATATAGACAAACTACTTAAGATGCTCTAACTTTCACCTCTCTCACCTGGAGCCCCCATCTCAGGTTCTTTAATTCCTTTCAATTTAAACTAACAAATAAAATATCTCTTTACCTTTGTATAAATATGTTCTTTTATCTTCTTAATTAAATGTTTATTTAAAACCTATAGTTTTAAGTTTCTTCTAAATTTATGACTCATGATTTCAGGGAAATCAAACCAAAGATTTGAGAGGAAGGAGAAGAAAAAATCAGTTTTTCAAAAAATTGTCCATTGCCACGTCAGTTTAATTAATGGAATGTACAAAAATATTCTGATATGGTAATGGTTACAAACTTTAAACTCTTTTTTGCAAAAAAAATTTCTCGCAAATGAGTGAAACCACAATGTATTTTTTTGAAGTTTGCCTAATATTAATTCACCATAGAAATAATTAAATGAAGCAAAACAAGCTACATAAATCAAAATTTAAAAAACAGTATTAAAATGATTGGTTTTGACACTATATTTAAATTCAACTATTAATATTTTAAACCCATCTGGTGCGGTTAACTAGCTCCGACATGGGGTTCTGACTATGTGGGAGAAGAAGTTTCCTCTATTATGTTGTGTCTTTATATCTCATAGGTTGGGGAGACCCTCCTTATATATAGACATGTTCGCAGGCCGAGCGCCGAGCCTACTTTAATGGGTCGAGCTTGGACATTTATTTTTTAAAAGAGCCCGGCCCGAGCCCGAACTCGTCAAAGTCTCAAGATTTATGGGCCGGGCTTGGTTTTTATATAAATACCCAAGCCCGGCCTGAGCCCGACACGACGAATAATTTTATTTATTTAGTATATATTTATACATTAAATTTATAATTATTTTAAGAATTTATATTTTATCCTATTAAATTTTTATACTTGATTACAATGCATGTTAATAAATATTAAAGATTTTAAGTAAACAATGCAATTATATTTAAAATTTAAACATATTTTGACTTTTTTTATATTTTTTCTATTAATTTAATAAAAAAATATTATAACAAAAAAATATTCATGAGCTTGGGAATGGACCTTGTTAGCCCGACCCAAGCTTGGTCCGAGCCCGAAGTTCTAAAGTACGGGCTTGGGTTAAGGTTTTTTGTAAAAAGCCCGCTAAGCTCGTCCCAGCCTGCCCAACGAACAGGTCTACTTATATAGGGGTCTGATATGGGCTAGGGGTTTGGTGAGCTGATTGTGTGGTATGGGCCGGGCTTGGTAAAATCAAGGGTCCATACCACTTGTCCCCCCCCCCCCCCCACCCGAGTGGTGGAAAACACATTCATGTGTTTTGGTTGCGTGTACATATAGGACTGCTCGGGAGCTAAATATTTGTGAGCGGTACAATAAATATAATTGAAGCATTTTGAAGTAATCATTTGGCAATTTTTTGAATTATTGTTATT
>CATIWQ010238858.1:0-35183 GCA_949673415.1 Euphorbia schlechtendalii
ACACTGAGAGACGGCGGATTCGGGTTCGAACCGATCTTAAATGTTTTCGCCATTCTCTCTTTCAAACCTTTTTTTTCGGGTCCCAGACCCGGTGTTTTTCCTTCTTCTGTTTTCAAACACCCCGGTGGACCGCGCCTATGATTTCCCGCGCGCTCTCGGCCCACCGCTCCCTGTCGTCCGCTCACAATAGCTATGGCTATTACATGAGCTAACACTTAATCCGAGCTTAATAAACTAGATGGTACTTAACCTGATGGAAGGAGTGTATTGTATTGGTTACTACTGCAAAACTGGATCAAGTCTGAAGCACGTGTCATTCCAAGTATCGGGGGATCATAAGCCTTTGCTAGATAGCCCATTTGATCATCTAGAGTTATTGGGTTTAATATCTATTTGGAAAACTAAGCCTAAAGGTTCTCGGATAGGAAGCCAAGTTTAGGTTAACCTCTAGCGGCTCTATACTTCGGGATCCTATGAGGTCACACACTTTGGATCTTTATCAAACTAAGTAAAGAACCAATAGATTGGGTCTATGCCGAGAATGTTTTGTTTTCGAATTCATTAGAAGAATTATTAATTGGCTACACCAAATTAATAATTAAAGGGAATAAAAGAGAAAATGGGGAAAATTGCACGAAGTGGAGCAAGGGAATTTTTCCAGTTATAAGTGAGCCCCAAACGAACATGGGATGTTCAGAGTGGGGCTTGCGTGGCTACCACTCGAGTTGAAAAGCTCGCAAACCACTAGTACACGGGGAAAGCCTGCTTGCTAGTTGGTTGTAGGCTCACAAGCGCTACCCATGGCAGCACTTGCACGGGCCTACTGCGCATGCCCACCAATGCGTGGTGCGTAAGCTCATAATCTTGGGCTTGTGGGAAGGCTGCAAGCCCAAGCTTATGTCACAAGGTAAGCTCGTTAGGGTTTGCCTTGTGGAGGAAAGCATGCGGGTCATCCCGCGGGTCCAAGGGACCCACACAGCTGACCTGATTGTGGGATGGGAATATTCCCATCTCATATAGTTTTTGAGGGGGCGTCTACTATTCGCAAGGTTTTAACTCTACTGACTCTGAGGGTTTATATTTTAAAAAGAAGCCAAAAACCTAGTCTCCCACTTTCCTACCGATAAGATAAGAGTTCAAAATACGAACAGGTGTTGTCAATACCGCTTATCTAAATAGAAAAATGGTGACCATTGCAAGTATACAATTATGATATAGATTTAAAAGATCTCAATCCCATAGGGAAGGAACTAGTTCTAAAGATCAACAAGAGGAATGGAACAAAAGAAAATAATATAATTTATTTTAGAAGATTGGAATTACGGATGGATAAACAAATGTATGAAAGATTAGAGAAGATAAAAAGTATATAGATATTCCCTACGAACAAGTATAGAAAAGAAAACATGCAAAATCATCAAACATGTTACGTATACTAGATTAATTTAACAGAATCGGTTCTAGACACCCAGATATTCAATTATACACCGTAGAGCAACACATGAAATGACATTTCTAAATCTAGTGCAAATGAATTAAGATGATTATATAAACCTGGATAACAATATTACTATACTTAGTACAGATCGCTCTCACATAACCATATTTAGCAAGTTACCATTCCAAAAATGTTGGCTCACTAAACAGCGTTACAATCACAGATCCAGTGATTATACACAATCTTGTTAACCATGAAACTACTCTTAAAGTTAACTTAAAAGCATATAACTTGATTAATATGAAAGACTCAACACGAAATACACATTATGACATATAAGTAGAAAGCAAAGCAAAGTTCTAACGTATGCAAGTGAAAGCTAAAGTTAATCAAACCGTATCCACTCTTTAATGGTAGTTGTCAATTCCCGCAATTCCTGCGTCTGCTTTGAATTCGGTCTCGACTCGTACAGAACCTCCGCTAGGATGCTATTCTTTGTGAATATCAAATAAATGAATATTGAGGAACGAAAACTTTTATTGATAAGTGATTTATAATTACACTTATACAACAAACACATGAATATGTAGAGAAATCTAGTGATCAAAATAAGGTTCGAATCACTTATACATTTTCTCGCTAACGCTTATGAACGTAGTGATATCTAGATATTTTTACTCTCTATCTATGCATACACTATGCACTATGACACACACATAATCACTCACAATCCCCTCTTACCATGAAATTGGTGAGTTTGGAGCCTTATTTATGGAGTACGAAGGGTTACGTCTATCCAAACAAAGAGTCGTGTCCATTGGTGAAAGATCGCATCACTTCATTGTGATTGGATGAAGTGGTTTGATCTTATCCATAATGGAAAGGCACCTTTTCATGATTCATTGACTTCCAAAAGGTGTCTTTTCATTTGGTAGTTGATGGTGGTTGATAGCGGTTGATTGTTCTTATCCGGAGGTTGAATGAAGAGAAGAGTTGACCAAAAAACCTTCAAGGTCAGGGCTACGAATGTATGTCATGATCATGAATACTTGGTTGGCAATTTTTTATTGTGAAAGTTAACAAGTCATGACCGCGATATGCATGTCACGATCATGACATGCCTTTTTCACATGATTCCTCTTTGCGATTTCTACCGATGTTTGACATCTTCAATCCTTTACCAATTCCTTAAGTTCCACGCATCTTTTTGCACCTTTTTCACTCCTTTTCCATAGATTTCTAACATTAATAATTTTACTTCCAAGATTTTCCTAGTACCTACATTTGCATTAAAAACAACTACATACCACATCAAATCTTTTATATGAAGTATAAAAATGACTTAAACTATAGTGTTTAATGTGTAAAATTATCATGATAATAAGTGTAATTATACACTTATCATCTACCACTCCCCCTCACCCTATTTTGAAGTGAGCCTTCTTAGTTTATATTTTTAGGTTGGTCTTCGAGCGGTCTAGCAGCTGTTGTCTACTAATGGGTTCTACCTCAATGAGGTTTTGGTCGGTGAAGATCTGCATGGATCAATCATAGAGGCTATCCTATTTTGGAGGCTTGTGCTAACAGAGTTTGCCAAATTACTCTATGGGAACGCCACATCCGAAAGAAAGAGAAGCACGCTGTGAACAGATGACACTTAGCGATAGGACGAGAGTGCGCTGAATGAGAGGTGTGATCTACCAGGGTGTTTAAGTGAAAATAAAATGTACCAGGTCGGGGACCCAGAAGGTTTCGAAAGAAAAAGCGGGAAACATTTTTCGCCATCTTTTAGTTTAAAGTCGCCACCTGGATTAGCTCTTCTAGGAATTAAAGTCCTATTAGTCTTAACGTCTAGGGGATGACCCACTAAGACAGAGATTCGGGTTTAGGATAAGTTTCTTATTTCTTATTGGATCACATTATATTACATCTATAGAAAACCGTATTTCTTAATTATGCATATTCATACTTATGTCATTTTCAGGTTATAATGCATGATTCACACATATTTAGAAAGCGATAAATCCATACATAAAGCCTTAAATAAATGAGAAAAAGTAAAGATTAAAATTACATAACCTCGGGGGATGCAACCCCTCGCCTAATCTATTAATTACAATTCCTAAAAAGTTGAAACTGTGATACCCAAAGGAAAATAAAATCTATGCATACATCTAACCTGCAGCCACAATGGTTAGCACATGGTATATAGTACAACAAGAATATTTACACATACGTTAGATTTTATTTTGAGAAAGCCCACGCAACCTAATTAAAAGCATCAATGATTGAAAATTCTTGCTTAAAAATAAAAAGATTCATTTTATTTACAAATATGTTGATAATTTTTTATTAGTGAAAATGATCGCTTGGTAAAAATGTGAGGTCTGTTATCCTGGAATAAATTTAATTCCCTTCGTGGGGGTAATCTAACATGAATATTCATAACTTCAAAGAAGTAGAAAATAAAAAGGAGAAATATTACATTGATATTTACATTATAAAAGAAAGCAAAATAATTCTAGGTCAACATGTAAAATAACATAGGAAACATAAGATGAAGCAACTCTAGGAACTCAGAAGCTTACCCTTTCTGGTATGAATCTACTTCGATGAATCTGTTTGATCCCCGAGAGCATTCCTCATTTGTTTTTTTAGTTGTGTTTGTGTGGAAAATAAATATTTATTTATCCAAAAGATAATCAGACTCGGGTTCCAAATTTATTTTAGACCTCGAGAGTATCTGTGGATTTTTGAAGAAGAAAAAAAAAGAGATGGAACAAAGTCAATTTGAAAATCGTAAAGTTTAAGAATCTAAACATGTTTTGGATCCAAATTTTTCAAATAATTTTTGAGGGAAAATATTTTTGTAAGTTTTCTTATTGTTCTTCTTGAGAAAATAAAACTTTTTCTAAAATTTTCAGGCCCCCTTCAATCCAAAAAAAAACCTTGTATATATAGGGTAGAACCCAGGCTCGCTCCCATTCAAAATTCTAGTGACCCCTCTTGGCTTGTTAAAAATAAGCAAGCCGACTTGCTGGGCTTGCTATTTCGGTGAGCCTAGTAGTTTTGGGCTTTTCCCAATAATTTTTTATATTTTTATTTATTTTTAATTAATTTTATTATTTTTTTGGTTGATTTAACTTTAAAAGATTAAATCCTTAACATAAGTTGTCGACGAGGAACATTCCCATTCGGAGATCTTCAGATAATCGAAAATTGTGATTTGAGGATAAAAATCCTAAAAAGCCATCATCATTGAACGCTCAAGCTGATAAAAAATCTTGTACTCACACTTATCCCTCGTGTGATCATTGCTGGTTGTATAACCAATATGATCACACGAAATGGAGTAGAGAGATTGAGAATATACCTAATCGGTGCGACTGGTGATTTCTTTGTCCCCAACGTGGGCCTTCCTTTTTAGCACCGTGTCCTCATGGGATTTCCCATTTCTTTCTTCGGATCCCTTAGTGTTTGATACCCCTTGTGGGTGGGTCAATCGTTTCTTTCTACAACATCCCTTTAGTAGTTTGGCAACTATTTTGTTCTTTAGTTGCGGTCCTCGCATACCCCTTGTGAGTTGACCTTCGGTTGGCTTTGACCTTTTGGAGCTATTAGAGTAGAGTGCCTGAATCCATTTCGAAGGTGACTCTTGGGGGAGGAATATCCAACCGTTTCTTTCTTTGGTTGTGGATGAGATTGTTCCTTTCTTCAGTCATTGAGATAATAGTTTCCTTCCTTGGTTATGTTTCCTTGGTAGGACGTTGACTTGCTTCCTGTAACAAATCAGAGATAAAGTGTAATGTTAGTACATTTTATGATGCATGTTTTAATTATTTGATTGAGTTTATGTCAAGCAAAAATTTTTGCCCCTTCAATCAAAAATTAAAAAATGATGAATAAATGAGTTTAATGAAAATTCAAGGATGTCTCGAAGATCGCTCCATTACTTTAAAAGGCTTTTGTGATGTTGCAATGTTGACTTTAAGCTTGAGTGGGCCATCGTCTTTCTTGGTGTTTACAAGTTCCTCATGTGGAGGTGGATTTTCCTATAAATGATAGGATGCGTATGTAATGTATGCATGATTTTATGCATGGATAATATTTATCACGTGATGCATGTTCATCTGTTGTGGGCGTTATGAGCTTCATTTATTGAAGAACCTTCTCTTGTGCTAGTTCATGGTTGCCCCTAAGATTTGTCTTGTTAGGGATTCCATGATTGACTTCCTCAGAGCGACGACCCTAGGTTCATTGAATCAGATTTGAGTTCAGACCTTGGATCTAGTTTGAGGAGGGTCTGGATGAGTCGTTGATCCTGAACCATATAGGTGATGATTGCTTGGAAGCTATTTACCTGGAGGTGTATGATGAAACATATCGTTTCGAGGATGAGATGATGAATTTGATATTTCTTTGGTTATAAGTTTCGCATAAACCACCCTTACAGGTTTTCAATCTATCAAACCTTGTCTTAATTTTTTCCTGGACCGCCCTTCTAGGTTTCAATCCAACAGAATCATTTCTTCTTTTTTTCTTTTATTATTTTTTGGATGTTTACTAGTGATATTCTACCATTATGCAAGAAATCAAGATAAGCATATGCATAAAGAATAAGCAAAATGACAATTCATTGATGAACTTAACAAGGGTATCAATGTTTTAAATGATTTGACTCTTGCCATTGATTAGCCCTTTCAGGTTTTCTAACCAATGTGGTTCTCTTGATGTCCTAAGTTTTACCTAAGCTTCCCTTTTTGTGTTTTCAACTCAGCGGACTATTCTTTTTCTATTTTGAAAAGAAGCCCTAATTTTTGCTTAACTAAAGAGTGTTGATTGACAGTCTAATTTAATTTTTATTGGTACTACTTTTTATAGATTTATTTCTTTCACTTATGTATGATAACAATTGTACCAGTCTTGGTTGTCTTAAATGATAGATCGACTACCGTCCATGTCCATGACTTCAATTGTGATCTCATTCAGCATTTCTGATTAATTGGTTAGTCTTCGTGCAGCTTTGCAAGATTGAGGTATATGTGATGATGAGTCTTGGTGCTTGATCATCAATGAACGTAATTGTTCTTTGACGATAGATGATATGTCAGAATCAGAGACTTCAACTCCATTGGTTATCAAATGTAGATTGATTCCATTCGGGGTGAAGAACTTTTGTTCCACAGTGTAATGGTCGGCCCGTAAGTGTTGGTGGGCCCTATATTGGAGTAGTTGATGCGTACTGACTCCTTCTTTATTGCGTCGGTTGTTTGTCCTCAATTTTCTTTGTCAACATTTTAGCCTTATTCTGGCTTCGATCATTTTGATCTTTGCGTGCTTCGTTCCTTTCTAGTTTCGATCACTCTGACCTTTGATTGATTGATTTAATAGTTAGTGGAAGTTTCGTGCTTGGAAATCTATATGTCAATCTTACATCTTTGTAGGATGAAGCAAATGCTATCACCCATTGTCAAAGAACATTTGTTTGTCTCTCACTTTCCCTCAAGAGTCAAATAATTTGAACTTATTGTAACTATGGAGAATTCATTTATACCCAAATTAATTTCATGACATGATATGTCACATGTGCTAAAAAACATTATGTATATGCTTATGATAATGCGTGATATCATCAATAGAATATCAAGCAAGTAAACAAAGTTTATTTTGTTCAAAAATATTCAGAAGCCTCATGGGGAAAGTAGCTAAAAGCTAATTTATTACATCATCATCAATTGGTTATCTTTCGGTACTAGTGCCCCCCAGATGTGTCCATGGATTCAAAGTGCTCCAATCTATCAGCCTTCTCAAACACTTCTTAATAGCTTGAAAAGATGTCTGACCCAAACTTATTTCTGTAAGATGGCAGTGCACCATCCAGAAGCTTGGTTATCATCTCCGGTAGATTTAAGCAAGCCCGAAGCTTGACCTGTGTAGCCATCCAACGCCCTTAGTAAGATTTGAAGCTTTTGCCCTACTCTTGCCTTATAGCCTCCAAATGTTTCATCATGGTTTCCATTTGAGTGTTGAAACCATAATGCCCCATCATATAAACTGAGCAAGGCTATTCCAATCAGTAACTATATCCAGTGGAAGGTGGCTATACAATTCATTGACTGGGTAGCTCAAGGTGACGATGAAGAGCTTAGCCATCATTTGTTCGTTGACCCTTAATACTCTCATCACTGTCTGATAATCCATTAAATGAGCGCACGGGTCACCAGATCCCATATACTTTTCAAACTGTGGCATTGCAAAGTTTGGGGGTAAGCTATCTTCATCCCCATTTATCGGTTTCGTAGGGTATGTGTTCATGAGATGGCTAACGTGAGTGGCCAAGAACTGTTGCTATAATTCTGCCATTCTTTATTATTGTAGGATGGCATTCCCCGCTCTTGGATAATAGTTATATTACCCCTGGTGAAACGCCGCATAATTGGGCAAGTGAGGGGTAGCTTGGAATTGTGAGAAAAACGGTGCACTCCAACTAAGGATAAACTGTTGGACTACACTTTGATAAAAAGCCCTTGGTGTGAACACCAACTGTCCAAGTTGCCCTGGGAAGAATTGGTTCTCAGATTACTACCTGAAAGGATTGACAAAGCTATATCCTGGTTGACCATTTTGGGCCCAGTTCTGGTTCACCTGACTTTTTCCTACCCTGAACTGGTACAAGGCAGTAGGGGTTAGGGGCACCATATGTGAGATAGGAGGTCCCCCTATTTTAGGATGGCTAGTTGGACTTCCATTGTTAAGGGTGACCTCCGGGCTAGACACTACATTTTGAGCCCTCCCGATATGTTGGCAAATAAGCGATGCTAGTTGTTCATTGTTGGCAAAGACTGTCAGGGTAGTTGCAATCTCAGCGATCACCAACGACTGATATGTCTGTTGAGAGTTCTATCCCGTAAGGGATGGGTGATACTCCCCGCACCTTCTTCTTATGGATTGGCCATTTTATCAAGTTTCAAAGATGTATGTTGAATTGAATTTGAATTGGAACCGAGTCCTCACTTGAGTCAGTGTACGGAATCCCCTCCAGATTGGCCACGATTGGAGAAATGAGGACTAGGAGGTGAGCAGGCCTTTTCCAAACCCCTTTAATACAAAAGTGAAAGATCAGACCATACATGTAAGATTCATGATGTGATTTATGGAAAAATGCGTGATATGTAAGTGTTATGGCTACATTCATAGAGGGTTAATGTGCCATGGTGCGAAAAAAATAATATGTTTGTCAATTCATTTAAAACAAACAGGTTAGTCATTAGGTAAAAAAGAAAACAGGATGAAATGAAAATCCAACACCTGGGGTTGGATTTGAGATCTGTCGATGTATGTGTTACACCGTAATATGAGTGGTGTAAGTGAGGTCACCAAGTTACCTATATGGTAATAGGTTGATATTTTGAGATTTTGTACTATCACTAGATCTCATGGAATGAGGAGGTTAAAATCCTTGATGAAAGTGAATAAGATGAAAATAACCACGTATGTAACTATTGAATGAATGATTTGGTTATTTTTCCCAATTAGGGTGGAGTTTCAGATGCCCATGTGATCATCGTTATTTGAGGGTATGTGGCTATGCATGAATCTTTGCCTAGTGTGGGTGGATTATTCGGGTATTAAATATATAACCTTGAAGATTTGGTAAGGTAAGGTTTTCGAAATAAGTTCACTCTATCTGGGCTTAGGTTCTGATGCCGGTAGAGATAACACATGATGTGGAAAAAAAATGGTTTAGGTAGGTATTTTCCCTTCTTGGGCTATGTGGTATGTGAGATCGCCCCGTGTGGGCTATGTGTTGGATGTCGAGTGAGCATCTCAATGGTAATGTGTGGGATATGTTATTGCCACTTATGGGCTAAGTGTCGGATTCAAGTGGACATCACGTAGTAAAAGAAAGGTATATTCACACTGTATTGGCTATGAGTCGGATGTCAAATGGACATCTCGTTGGGAAGGGGTAAGTGATGTTTCATAATTCTAAGTAGTTTAATGTTATCCTAGGGTGACACGATCACAAGTGTCAGCTAATCCTAAGCATGTGTGATTTCAATTTAGTATCATGATGATGAGAAGATGTTATGTTACATCATATGAGTGTGTGCGTTTAAGTGTCTGTACTAAGATCCGTGGTTAGCATAACATTTGTATAATGATAAATTGAAAGTAGTATACACGTAACACATAGCATGCACTGTCCAAACTTCCAACCATACAACTCCCATGCGTAGGGTTTTTTACTAGTCTTTATCCTAAGATTGGTTCATCTTAGTTCCATGAAGATACTAAGGAGTGCACCTGGAAGAAAAATATAATCCATGGTCGTTTGTTGGGTAACACCCTAGGGAAAATGCCTATGGTTTATGTACATGAGGTTTGTATATGGGTTGCTGATGTAAAAGGTTCTTGTTTCACTAAAATACACTCCAAGCCTCTCCCCAAATGGGTTTGAGGGAGGTACATGTGATATGATAACAAGTGCTCCACCCGCTCAAGTACTATCTTTTCTCAAGGTGGCAGATTAGTACAAGAGAAAGCTTTGGGGTAATAGGGTACCTTAGACTTACGAGCTAATCCCCTTTATTGCAATGCAAAATTATGAATATCTCATAATTAAGAAAATACGGAATAATGTGATCGATAACTTTTGGCACTTATTTAAGGTCTAAAACCTTTGAAAAAAAGTTTAAGAAAATATCCCCAGCAGAGTCGCCACTGTGAGCGGATGATATGGAGCGATGGGTCAAGAGCGCGCTACAATGAGAGGCACTGTCCACCGCCTGTGTTTATGTGAAAATAAAATGTATCGGGTAGGGGACTTGAAAGGTTTTGAAAGAGAAAGCGGGAAACATTTTTAGATTGGTCAAATCCGAATACACCATCTTTTAGTGTAGAGTCACCACCTAAATTAGCTCTTCCAAGAATTAAAGTCCTATGAGGCTTAAAATCCGGGGGACGGCCCACTAAGACACACATATTCGAGTTCGGGATAAGTTGCTTATTTCTTATTGGATCACATTATATTACATCTACAGAAAACCATATTTCTTTTTTGAAGAAAACCATGTTTCTTAATTGTGCATAATCGCACTTATGTCATTTTTGAGTTATAATGCATGATTCACACATATTTAGAAAGCAATAAATCCATACATAAAGCGGTAAACAAATATGAGAAAGTGAAGATTAAAATTACATAACCTCGGGGGATGCAATCACCCATCTAATATATTAATTACAATTCCCAAAAACAATAATTGAAATTACGATACCCGAAGGAAAATAGAACCTAAGCATACATCTAACCTACATCAGCAATGATTAGCACATGGTATATAGTACAATATGAATATTTACACGTATGTTCGATTTAATTTTAAGAAGGCCCATGCAGCCTAATTAAAAACATCGATGATTTAAAATTCTTGTTTAAAAAGAAAATGATTCATTTTATTTACAGATATGTTGATAATTTTTTATTAGAGAAAGTGATTGCATGGTAAAAATGTGAGGTCTATTATCTGGGAATAAATTTAATTTCCTTCATGGGGGTAATCTAACATGAATATTCATAACTTAAAAGAAGTAGAAAATAAAAAGGAGAAATATTACATTGATATTTACATTATAAAAGAAACCAAAACACTCCTAGGCCAACATGTAAAATAACTTAGGAAACACGAGATGAAGCAACTCTAGGAACTCATAGGCTTACCCTTTCGGTATGAATCCACTTTGGCGTATCCATTTGTTCGCCGGGAGTGATCCTCGTTTTTTTTAGTTGTGTTTGTGTGGAAAATAAATGTTTATTTATCTAAAAGATAATCAAACTCGGGTTCTAAATTTGTTTTAGACCCGAGAGTATCTGAGGATTTTTTAAGAAGCAAAAAAAGAGATGGAAGAAAGTCGATTTTAAAATCGTAAAGTTTCAGAATCCAAACGTGTTTTGGATCTGAATTATTTAAAGAATTTTGGAGGGAAAATATTTTCGTAACTTTTTTGATTGTTCTTCTTGAGAAAATAAAACATTTTATCAAATTTTCGAGCCCCCTTCAATCCAAAAAAGACCCCATATATATAGGGTAAAAACCCAAGCCTGCTCTCGCTGGAAATTCTAACGAGCCTCGCTGGAAATTCTAGCAGGCTCATTGGAATTTCCAATGAGCCCTCCCTAGATTTGGCTTGCTAGAAACCAATGAGCCGACTTAGTGGGCTTGCCAGTCCGATGAGCCCAGTCATTTTAGGCTTTTCCTGATATATTTTTTATATTTTTATTTATTTTTAATTAATTTTTTAATTTTTTTGGTTGATTTAACTTTAAATGATTAAATCGTTAACATAAGTTGTCGACGAGGAACATTCCCATTCGAAGATCTTTAGATAATTGAAAATTATGATTCGAGGATAAAAATCCCATTAAGCCGTCATCATTGAACCCTTGAGCTGGTACAAAATCCCATGCTCACAAACACATCAACTTGTAATGTTCTAAACTTAGATGCTAGGGCTTCTTTTATAAATTTTATAAACCTATAGGCCTTTATGGAATGTTTCAACTTAGAGTATATCAATAATGACATGCTTAGGAGATCCTTTTAGTTTAATTTTAAGTTTTGAAATTCCACCTTGCAACGTTGCATGTTCAATTACTATCTTGATTAATCAACCGTGGTATCAAAGCTTGCCTTATGCTATGCATGATTGATTATAATATGTTGAAATTGATATTTTTAAGAAATGATTAAAGTATTCGATGCATAACTTAGGTTTCAATTCCTATTATAGAAAAGGATGTGATAACTGTTAGACATGATGTATGCCCTAGAGGTAATTAGGCCGATATATCTTTATTAGTTATAATGTACAAACTGTTTTGAATTATTATTAATAATAATTACTATATCTTTGTTTCTTATCAGTGCTTTTTATTCATTATTATATCTCATTGGTATCATATATGTTTAATATGATATGCGCATTGATGAGACAAAGTCCATGATTATTTTATAGCGAAAAAGTGTGTGGGCATAATGTAAGCTATATGGTTAGAGAACTGCACATACGTGTTACTATGAATAGTTTAAATATCCCTAGTAATAGTTTCATTGAGACTGGACATCAATGGAATGGACAAACTACCATGTATAGGCTTGCTCCTTGGATTAGATCCAAGTAGCCGATCTCACGAGCTGAAGGTAGTACCTTGAGTTAATGCATGAATGTATTTGGGTAATACATTAGAGACCACTATAAGATAGACACTTGGAAATTACTATATCCATGTGTTGGTGTCATGTCTTATTGCAGTAGCAGTACAAGTATCCTCAGACCTGAGATACTGATTACCTTATGTAGGAGTTGCTATACTTTAGGTCATATTTATTCATACCCTGGCGATCAGGATGACACTGGTGATTACAGGTATAGCAATTATCACGTATTGGTAAGCTGAGTAGTCAAGATGGGATCCATTGCTCTTGATATAGCAATATAATGGGAGATGTACCTTAAGGCCCCTTGTTGAAGTGACACACTCATAAACCTCTTATCAGAGTATAAGATTGATAGAATGGGTTTCTAGCCAATCAAGATACATAATGGTTGAGTGGTGTTCTTCATGAACAAGTCTAATTCCAGGATAGCTACGGCTATTACATGAGCTAACACTTAATCTGAGCTAATTAAACTGGATGGTACTTAACCTAATGGAAGGAGTGTATTGTATTGGTTACTACTACAGGATCAAATCAAGTCACATGCATGTGACATTCCAAGTTTCGGGGGATCATACGTATGTGAGCGGATGACATGGAGCAGTGGGCCGAGAGAGCGCGGAATGATAGACACGGTCCACCGGGGTGATTTAAAGTGGAAATAAAATGTATCGGGTTGAGGACCCGAAAGGTTTAAAAGAGAAAACAAAAAGATTTAGATCAGGCATACCCGAATCCACCATCTCTTAGTGTGGAGTCTCCACCTGGATTAGCTCTTTCCAAGAATTAGAGTCCTATGAGGCTTAACGTACGGGGGACGGCCCACTAAGACACAGAGATTTAGGTCCGGGATAAGTTGCTTATTTCTTATGTGATCACACTATATTACATCTATAGAAAACTGTATTTCTTAATTGTGCATTTTCACTTTTAAGTCATTTTGAAGTTATTATGCATGATTTAACGTATGTGCGGAAAATAGTAAATCCATACACAAAGCGGTAAATAAAAGCGGAAAAGTAAAGATTAAAGGTTACATAACCTCGGAGGATGCAACCGCCCACCTAATCTGTTAATTACGTTTCCCAAAAATAATATTTGCTATACCGAAGGAAAATAAAATCCTAGGCATACATCTAACCTGCATCCACAATGGTTAGCATGAGATATGGCATAATATTTACACATATGTTCGATTTGATTTTTAAGAAGGCCCATGTGGCCTAATTAAAACATCGATGGTTTAAAGTTCTTATTTTAAATAAAAAAGGTTCATTTTTTTACGTGGTCAATTTTTATTAGTGAAAATGACCTCACGGTAAAATGTGAGGCTTGTTATCCGGGAATAATTTGTATTCCCTTCGTGGGGGTATTCTAATATAAATTTCCATTAATAAAGAAATTATAGATGATTAAAACATTTAGAATAATAATAAAAATTCTAAGTTCAGAAATAAAATCAGAAAAAGAAGCAGTAGACGATGAGCACGGAATCCACAATTTTAGAAACTCAAAGGCTTACCCTTTCGGCATGAATCTACTTCGGTGTATCCATATGATCCCCAGGAGCGTTTCTCGTTCATTTTTCAAATGTGGTTTAGTGTGGAAAAATAAATGTTTATTTATCCAAATGATAATAAGACTCGGGTTCTAAATTTGTTTTAGACTCGAGGATATCGGAGGATTTTTGGAAGAAGAAAATAATGGAGAAAATTTGGTTTAAAAATAATAAAGTTTGGAATCCAAACGTGTTTTGGATCCCAAAAAAAATGTTAAGGAAATGTAGAGGAAAAGTAGAAAAAGTCAGAGTTATTTCTCTAGAAAATATATTATTTTGTAAAAAAATTTCTCATCGTTGTCGAGAGAAAACTATTTTTTTGTGAATTTTTTCCGGTCCCGAATACAGAAAATTCCCGAGTATTTATAGGAAAAATCCCGCAAATCCAAAACTAGGAATAAAATCTGGCGAGGCTCCCTAGAAAATTCTGGCGAGGTCAGACCCCGATTTCGGTATTTTAATGATTTTTTATAATTTTTGTATTTCTAATTATTTATTTTTAATTAATATTTAAATATTATATATATATACAAATATTTTTTTAAAATAAAATGATTTAATTAAATTATTTTGGATCCTTAAATATTTATTTATTTATGTCCCTTGAAAATATTTTAAGCCAATTTTCACTTTGAGGCTTTTAAATATTTTCTATGGTCCTAAATATTTATTCAGGGCCCCAAACATTATTTTGAACGAGGAGAACTCCCATTTGAAGATCATCAGATGGTCAAAAATTGTGTGATCCAAGGATAAAAATCTTGAAAAGCCGTCATAATCAAACGTCGTTGGTACAAAATCCGGTGCTCATAGCTGCCCCTCTTATGATCATCGCTGGTTGTATAACTAGTATGATGACACGAAATGGAGCGGAGGGATTGAGAAAATACTTGACCGATGTGGCTAGTGATTTCTTTATCCTCGATCATTAATGACATGTGCCTTCCTTTCTGGTGCTGTGTCCTCCTAAGGTTGTCTGTTTCCTTCATTGGATCCCTAGGTACTTGGTGCCCCTTGCGGGAAGGTCAAATGTTTCTTTCTACGGTATCCTTTTAATGATCGGTAACAGTTTCTTTCTTCTATTGTGGTCATTGTATGCCCCTTGTGAGTTGACCTTCGGTTGATTTTGTCTGTTGGAAATGTCAAGGTAGGGTGCTTAAATCTATTTCAAAAGCGACCCTATTGAGATAACCGTTTCTATCTTCGGTTGGAAAATGAGACTGTTTCTTTCTTCAGCCATTGAGATAATCATTTCCTGCTTCGGTTGTATTTTGAATTTCCTTCGTAGGATGTTAATTTGTTTCCTGTTACAAATCAGAGAAGTGTAATGTTAGTATATTTTCTGATGAATGTTTTAATTATTTGATTGAGTTTATGTGAAGTAAAAATTTTTACCCCTTCAATCAAAAAATTAAAACATGAAGAATAAATGAGTTTAATGAAAATTCTGGGATGTCCCAAAGATCGCTCTGTTGTTTTAGGAGGCTTTTGTGATGCGCAATGTTAACTTCAGGCTTGAGTGGGCCATCGTCCTTCTTAGTGCTTGTAGGTTCTTCAAGTGGAGGTGGGGTTTCTTGTTTACTGAGATGATGTTGCCCCGGTTTGGCATCATCTTTACCTGTAAATGATGTGATGCGAATGTAATGTATGCATGATTTTGTGCATAGACAATACGATGCATGTTCATTTATTATAGGTGTTGTAGGCTTCATCATTGAGAAGCATTCTCTTGTGCTAGTGCGTGGTTACACCTAGGATTTGTATCATTGGGGATTCTATGGATGATTTCCTCTAAGTGACAACCATGGGTTCGTTGAATCAGATTTGAGTTAAGAGCTTGGATTTGGTTCGAGGAAGATCTAAATGAGTCGTTGATCCCGCATTGTGTTAGCGATGGTTGGTTGGAAGCTATTTGCCTAAAGTGTTGGAGGTATATGATGTCATGTACCATTCCATGGATGAGATGATGCATTTGATATTTCCTTGGGTCTAATTTCTGCAAAGATCGCCCTTGCGAGTTTTCAATCTATTGAACCTTGTCTTAACTTTTGCCTGGATCTCCTTTTTAGGTTTTCAACCTAGCAAACTTATTTTTCCTTTCTTTTATTTATTTTTTTATTTCTTTTTGGATGTTTAATTCCGATATTCTACCATTGGCATGCAAGTAATAAAAATAAACATATGCATAAAGATTCAGCAAAAATGATAATTAATTGATGAACTTAATAGGGATATGAATGTTTCAAATGATTTGACTCCTTCCATTAATTAGCTCTTTCAGGTGTTCTAACAAATGTGGTTCTCTCGGTGTCCTAAGTATTGCCTAAATTGCCCTTTTCGAGTTTTCAACTAAGCAGACTATTCTTTTTCTATTTTGAAAAGAAGCCCTAATTTTTGCTCAACTAACTAAGTGTTAATTGACATGCTAATTGCAAATTTATTTTTTTATTGGTACTTCTTTTTATCGTTTTATTTCTTTCACCTATGCTTGATAACAATTGTGTAAGACTTGGTTGATTTGGTAGACCGGTCACCGTCAATGTCCAAGATTTCAGTTGTTGTCTCGTTCAGCGTTTCTGATCAATTGGTTGGTGCTCATCCTGCTTTGCTAGCTTGAGATGTACTTAATGATGAGTCTTGATCATCAGTGTTTCCTTTTGAGTTCAATTATTCAATGGTGTAATGATTTCCCCGCAAAAGGTACGAGCCGTGTGAAGGAGTTGTTGACATGTTCAACGATTTGACTCCTTTTTATCTTTAGTATCGTGCCGGTTGTTTAACCTTTAGAGGAGCTTCAATTTTCTTTGGTCATTTTGACTTTTACTTGATTGCCCCACGAATGGTGATGACTGTTTGATGGAGTTGTTGACGTGTTTAAAAATCTGACTCCTTCTTTGTGAGATTGCGCTGGTTGTTTGGTCTCAACTTACTTTGTTGATATTTTGGCCTTATTCTAGCTTCGATCATTTTGATCTTTGCAAGGTTCATTCCTTTTACTAACTGATTTAGTAATTAGTGGACGTTTTGTTTCTGGAGATCTTTCTGTTGATCTTTCATCTTTGTAGGATGAAGCAAATGCTATCACTTGTCGTCTAAGTACATATGTTTGTCTCTCACTTTCTCTCAAGAGTTAAATCATTTGAATTTATTGTAATTGTGGGGAATCAATTTATACCCAAATTAATTTCATGACATGATGTATCACATGTGCTAAAAACATTATGTATATGTTTATAAGAATGCGTGATGTCATTGATAGGATATCAAGTAAGTAAACAAAGTTTAATTTATTCAAAAATTTCAAAGGCCTCTAAATGCTAATTTATTACATCATCAACTATGGGTTATTCTTTAGTACTAGCACCCCTCGGATGTGTCCATGGATTCAAAGTGCTCCATTCTATTTGCATTCTCAAACACTTCTTGATAGCTCGAAAAGATGTCTGACCCAAACTTGTTCCTGTATGATGGCAGTGCACCGTCTAGAAGCTTGGGTATCATCTCCGGTAGACTTAAGCGGGCCCGAAGCCTGACCTCTATGGCCATCCAATGTGCATAGTAGGATTTGAAGCTCTCACCCTGCTCTTGCCTTATAGCCTCCAGATTTTGCATTGTGGTTTTCATTTGAGAGTTGAAACCATAATGCCCCATCATAGCCTGAGCAAGGCTATTCCAATCAGTAGTTATGTCCAGCGGAAGGTAGCTGTACCATTCATTGATTGGGTGGCTTAAGGTGATGACAAAGAGCTTAGCCATCATCCTTTCGCTGACCCTTAATGCCCTCATCACCGTCTGATAATGCGTCAAGTGAGCGCGCGGGTCGCCAGAGCCCACATACTTTTCAAACTACGATAGTGCGAAGTTTGGGGGTAAGCTATCTTGATCCCTGATCGTTGGCTGTGCAGGGTATGTATTTGTCAGGTAACCACCGTGAGTGGCCAATAATTGTTGCCACAATTCCGCCATGCCTGGTTGTTGGAGGATGACATTCCTAGTGTTTGGATAGATACCATATTACCCTTGGGGATATGCCGTAAAATTGTGCATTTGAGGTGTTTAGAACTGTGAGGCAATTGATGTATTCCAGCTAGTAACATGTTGTTGGGTCATTCCTTGGTAGAAAGGCCCTGGTGCGAATGTCGGCTGTCCAATTTGTCCAGGGAAGAATTAATTCTAGTTCAGTTGACTTTGTCCTACCCCGAACTGATAAAAGGCAGTTGGGGGTACCATGTGTGAGGTGGGAGGTCCCTTTTTTCAGGTTGACTTGTTGGATTGCCATTGACCTCCGGGTTGGACACTACCATTTGGGCCCTCCCGATGTGCTCGCGAATGAGCGATGCTAGCTGTTCATTGTTGGCAAAGGCATTCAAGGTATCTGTGATCTCGGTGCTCGCCGATGACTGATATGAATGTTGAGTGTTCAATCCCGTAAGGAAAGGGTAATCCTCCCTCGCACCTTCTTCTTAAGAATTGGCCATGAAAAACGTATGTCGAACTAAATCTGAATCAGAACCCGAGTCCTCACTTTGAGTCAATGTACAGAACCCCCTCTAGATTGGCCACGATCGGAGAAACAGGGACCAAACGATGAGTAGGCCTTTTCCAATCTAAGATACACAAGCAGAGGATCAGACTGTGCATGTAAGATTCATGATATGTTTCATGATGTGGGAAATGCATGAGATTTTTAATGTTATGGCTTCATTCACTAGGGGTTAGCATGCCATGATGTGAAATAACATGCATGTATGTCAATCCATTTGAAATAAACAAGTTACTAGTTAGGTAAAGATGAAAATAAGTGGAAATGAAAATCCAACATCTGGGGTTGGATTTGAGATTTGTACGATGTATCTGTGACATCATAATGTGAGTGGTGTAAGTGAGATGACTAAGTTACCCGTATGGTAATAAGTCAAAATTTGGAGATTTCATACTATGAATAGATCTCATGGAATGAAGTGGTCAAATTGATTTCGGGTAAGCAGTGTGAGATGCCCTAATGAAACGAAAACAACTACCTTTTGTAGCTATCTAATGAATGATTTGGTTATTTTTACCCAATTAGGGCAGAGTTTTGGATGCCTGTGTGGTCATTGCTATTTGAGGGTATGTGGTGATACATGAATCTTTGCCCCGTGTGGGCGGATGGTTTGGGTAGTAAGCATATACCCTTAAAGATTTGGTAAGGTAATATTTTTGAAATAAGTTCGCCCCATGCGGGCTTAGGTTTGGATGTCAACTGATAAGTGTATATTTAGACTTATAATCATGATAATTTCAGTCATTAAACATTATGGTTTAAGTCATTTTATACTTCATATAAAAGATTTTACGTGGTATGTAGTTGTTTTTTATGCAAATGCAGGTACTAGGTAAATCTTGGAAGTAAAATGATTAAAGTTGGAAATCTATACAAAAAGAGTGAAAATGGTGCAAAAGGATGCGTGGAACTTAAGGAATTGGCAAAGGATTGAAGATGTAAAAGATCAGTAGAAATTGCAAAAGGATGCGTGGAACTTAAGGAATTGGCAAAGGATCGAAGATGTCAAAGATCAGTAGAAATTGCAAAGAGGAATCATGTGAAAAAGACATATCATGATCGTGACACATATATCGCGGTCGTGACTTGTTAACCTTCACAACAGAAAGTTGCCAACCAAGTATTCACGGTCGCGACATACATTCGCAGTTGCAACCTTGATGATGATATTTGGTCAACTCTTCTCTTCTTTCAACTGCTGGATAAGAAAGATCAAGCGCCATTAACTATCAGACGAAAAGACACCTTTGGAAGTCAATCAATCATGAAAAGGTGCCTTTCCATTATAGATGAGATCAAACCAATTCAACCAATCACAATGACGTGGTGCAACTACATGCCCTACATCTGAACGGATGCAACCCTTTATACTCTATAAATAGGGCTCCAAAATCCATAATTTCATGTGTTGCAGTGTGGCATATGGTATATGGTGTGTAGTGTGGTATACGTGCATACATAGTTTTAGAGAGAAAATCATGTAGATTTTGCTTTGTTCTAAGTTAGTGAGAAAACGTATAAGTGATTTGAACCTTATTTCGATCACTAGATTTCTCTACATATTCAAGTCATTGTTGTATAAATGTAATTGCAAGCCACTTATCAATAAAAGTTTTCTTTCTTCAATATTCGTTTATTCAATATTCACAAAGAATAGCATCCTAGCGGAGGTTCTGTACGAGCCGAGACCGAATTCAAATCAGATGTAGGAATTGCGAGAATTGATGACTCCCATTGAAGAGTGGATATCGTTTGATCAACTTTAGCTTTCACTTGCATACCTTACAACTTTGCTTTGTTTTCTACTTATACTTTCTATTTAGAAGTTTATGATATGTCTATGTGTTATATTGTGCATTTCGTGTTGAGTCTTTTATATTAATCAAGTTATATGCTTTTGAGTTAACTTAAAGATTGATTTTGGGGTTAACAAGATTATGTATAATCACTTAATCTGTGATTATAACGCTATTTAGTGAGCCAACATTTTTTGAATGGTAACTTGCTAAATATGGCTATGTGAGAGCGACCTGTACTAAGAATAGTACTATTGTTATCCAAGTTTATATAATCATCTTAATTTGTTTGCACTAGATTTAGAAAAGTCATTTCATGTGTTTCTCTATGGTGAATAATTGAATATCTGATTGTCTAGAACCGAATCTTTTAAAGTAGTCTAGCGTACGTAATATCTTTGATGATTTTGCATGTTTTCTTTGCTATACTTGCTCGTAGGGATAATCTATACCGATTTCTTCTACTCTAATCGATTTATACATTTATCTATTTATTTATCATCATATCCTAACCAACCGAACAACAATAAAAAATTATCTATTTTCGTTTACCCCGTAATTCTAGTTGGACTTTAGAATCGAATTCCTTCCCTATTGTGAGCACGGGATTTTTATTCCCGACTCACGAGTTTGATGATGAAGCTGTAATTTTTCCCTTGTTAGCATTTTGCATTTTGCAGGTTCTCAAAATCGTCCGGAAATCATCTGCCTTGTTTCTTTGGGCCTCATTTCCCTTTAGAAAGCCCAAACCAAAAGAAAAGCCCAATGCCTTGATTGATATGGTTAACGATGTCGACTTTACAGACATAAAAAAAACAGATCTTGCATTATTCAATGAAAAATACCCATCCCTCACCCATAATTCGGACTTTTTCCACCAAAACACCCTATCAACATGCTGCCAGCCCAAGTTGAACATTAATGGGTGGAAGAAAATGATGGGAAAAGGACAAGATGTGTGGGTGCAATTGGAGGACTTTTGGATTGAAGGGAGTCTATAAGAGAGAGGAGGAAGTAGCAAATGAAGGAAGGGGATTCTTTCCAGAGAAAAATTGAAGTTCTCTGCATAAGGAACCAGCAAAAACAACAAAAGAAAATACCAAAAACACAAAACAAAACCCAAAGTTCAAAGTTTAGGCTTTAGAGCATTTCTAAGATCTAAACTCAAGGGAAAAAGTACCTCTTGTTCTTCTCTTTCTCATTTCATACACCATATCCATGAAGCACTGCCTTCCTCAAGAAGGAGAACTCTAATCTCCATTTTCGTCAAAAACCGCAAAACCGAACCAAAGAAACGAGTAGGACTTTCTGGGGTATTTTTGTGGATCGAACAAAGTGGATTCATGGCTACAGGGTAAGCCTTTGAGTTCCTAGAGTCGTGCTTCATGTGTTTTTATCATATATATGTGTTTGATGTGTTAAAAATGTGAAAATGAAGAATTTGGAAAAAACAGGAAAACTGCATGTATTCTGCCTGTACAATATCGTTGAACGATATCTCGATATCGTTCAACTATTCCGTTTTCCAAGCAAAATACAAGCATTATATTTGTGAAATTTTCAGATTTCGATTCATGTTCAAGAGGGTCAGTGGTGATCATTCAGATCTGAGATTTGAATTTTCAACAACATGAAATGTATATGTGAAAATTGTACAAACCCGAGTTTCTCTTTATTTACCGGAACATTATTTTATTAATTTTAATAGTTTCTTTTTCTGAACTCTTAATAATTTCACGGTTTATGTTCTTTGACTTAGATTTATTTTCTATCAATATTATTATGAAGTGTGTTAGGAAAACCCCACGAAGGGAACCGAAGTTCCCGGATAATCGACCCGACAAATATTTGCATGTGGCATCTTCACTAAAATTGATTAAATAAACTTGTATGTATAAAATGAACTTTTTTGTTAAAAAGAAATTTCAAACTCTCCGATGTTTTAAATTAGACCATACGGGTCTCGTAAAAATCAAAACAAACATACTTGCAATTATTTGTGTTGTGTCGTATTTGTGCTAACCTCTGTGGATGCAGATAGTCTAGGATAGATGTATGTTAGGACTTACTTTCCTTCGGGTATTGCTTTCAACTTCGATATCCAATGTAATATTTATTAGATATCGATGTATTCTAGGTGATTATACCCCTTAGATTCCGATGTATTTAGGCGATTTATAAAACCCCAAGCCCAATGATGTAATTAATACCCTGTAGAATAGGTGCATTTAATTTCCTATGTGTTTACTTTCCACAATTTACTTACTGTTTTATGCATCTGTGATAAACATAAACTGAAAACATCTAGTTTAGTTCAAATATTATAAACTTGGTTTCTCACTCATATTGTAATTTAACTCAAATAACGATGAAATACATAACTCATCCTGGACCTGAATCTCTACTTTGTGGTACATATTAGGCATACGGATCTAAGTTGTACCGAAATTTCCCAGAAGAGCTGATTCGGGTGGCGACTCTATAACACAGACTAGGGATCCCAATCTCGAGTCTTTTGTTCTTGGAACTCATTTATTTTCAAGCACAAGTATTGGTATCCCATAAGGGAACCTCTTTTCCAACGCGCTCTTTTAAACCGCCTATTTTCGAAAACCCCGCGCCCCATCTAATGCCTGGTGCCTCGCGATGTCCGCGCAGGACCTTCGAAACGTCATCCGCTCACAGTGGCGACTCCGCTGGGGATATTTTTTTATAACTTAAAAGTTTAAAAGATTTTTGGATGAGTATTGAAAAGTCATCAAATGAGTTAATCCACATTTAAAATATCGAACAAAGCATATGCATTAGATGGATTAGCCATTAAGGTTAGGTTGCCCTATTTTACCGAGAAGCTTGCAAAAGTATACTTCGTGACCCCCTGGTGATCGAAGGAACTTAGCGAGTGGATCACTTTTTACCATACCGCATGGACTCTCTTGAAAAAAGGGGGAAAAGTGTATCATAGTGCAACAAGAACCTTCTACATCAACAACCATTGACCAAGCTCATATAAGGAAACCGTAGACACTTTCCCTAGGTTTACCAAAACAAATGCATCTTTTTATGTAGGTTCACTCCTTAATACTTCATATTATTAAGATGATCTAAGCCTAGATTTAGGACCCTAACCCTTACACGCAGGAGACATAAGGTTGGAAGTGGTACGTTGTGTGCTACGTGCTATGTGTTCATCACATCACCATGTTTATTTCACAAAAATAATCATGCTAACCCATGATTTGTTATGCAGATGCAAATTATACACACACATGTCATTATCCTGGTATTGTTTACCTAGAGTTAGACAAACGTGACGAGACAGCGTCACCTAGGATTAGGATTACCCATGGTTAAGATAGTGTTTACTAAACACTCAGACCTCTGTCCGCTTATATTCATGAAATTCTAAGACTGACACATTGTTCTACCCGAACTCAAACATAGAATTAGAGGCGTGATGAGATAGTGTCACCTAAGATTAGGATCGCCCATGTTTGTGTTCTCACACATAAATCTCTTGGAACACCTCACTCCCAAAAACATAAGGTATAACACATTGTTTTACCCGAACTTAAACTCATCAAGATCAATCCATAGCCCTCAGAGGAAAAAGTTTATTATCACTTGGATGATACGTGACCGTTTATCATTTTTTTTCTGTTTGTTTATTTCAAAAGGATTGGAAAACACATACTTGCATCTCTAGGATGAAACCCCCTTAAACGAATTTGGAATGTTTACTACTACTTGAGTAATAGGTAAACTTTGCTGTTTTGTTTCAAATGGATTGGCAAAACATGAGTCACACCTCAACCATAAGCCTATTACCACATGGGTAATACGGTAACCCCGGTTTATTTCAAAAGGATTGGCAAACCACACTTACCTTTGGTAACAAATTTTTACTCATCAGGGCATACTAACCTTTATATTGCAGCCATTTCATGAGCATTACATGCACTAGTCCATAGTCTATCGAGCATGCATCCCATTTCTGATGACTGTAGTTGTGTTTACTTCTGATAAGGCTTGGAGAAAGTCAACTCATCGACTTGTCCGAATCTCTCACATCGTGGCTCACCGAGCAAAATCATCCATAGAAGGTATCCCCTCCACGGATTCGAGCAAGGAATTGGGTTCGGATTCAGGTTCAGACTCCAGTTCAAGGCGAAGATCAGTGTCTAGTTTGAGACATATCCTTGAAATGGCAGAGCAACAAAATGCATCCGAGGGAACTAATCAACAGAATCAGGATAGGCCTGTTCCTCAATCTGGGATTGGCCAAGAAATAGCCAATGCTCTCAGCACAATTCTCTATAGCGACCAGTTCACTCAGGCTATACAATACCACTCTCACCCTAGATAGCTAGAGGGCATGATGACTGACCAAGAGCTCATTGGGAATCTCCAAGGTCTCGCTAAAACCATCCATCCTACAGCTAGGAGACAAGGCTCTGCTCCCCACACATTTAACACCCAGTTTGGTGTATGCAACCCATAAACATGTGGCCAAGCAAGGCCAACCTTTACTCAACATCAATTCCCATTTCAATCAGGATAGATCAGTTTTAGCACCAGTCAGGTATCAGGCAGTAGTGGTCAGATAGTAGGAGTGGCGGATCATTTGATCGTGGAACCATCAAATCAACTCAGGTAACCAAGTTACAATCAGGGATTTCATTAGTTTGCAACCGTAATAAGGTTAGAAGTACCATCGTCAGTTTTCGTCCCCATGACACTGACTTTTTATCCTTAGTTTGGAGGTTTCCCTACATTCCAGGCTCCGTCCTTTGGGTATTGCATAGCAACATAGCATCTAGGTCAATTCTCAGGATAACCAAACCCAACACTTCCTCCAAGGGGTCCCACTCATTCCCAAGGTCTTCATAATTCATACGGCTTCTAAGCTAGGCTGGAAATGGGCTATTCAGCTTCTCAGCCCAGCATGGAGGAATTGTTGCACGAGTTCTTAGCCACCTGTGGTGGACACATTACCCAAGGGCAAACAGGTGTGATCCCGACACAGTTGATGATCAGACACAATGACACACTACCACCAACTTTCGCTATGCCTCAGCTCGAGAAATACATGGGCAATACGGATCCTCGCACACACATTGCCCACTACCAGAACGTGATGAGGTCCTTGAGGATAAGTGATCGCATGATGGCTAAATTGTTCATTGTTACACTGGGAACCCCTGTAAATGAATGGTATAGTCATCTACCAGTGGACGTAGCTTATGATTGGGGATGTCTATTTAAGCGATGGTGGACCACTATGGCTTCAACACCTTGATAATCACCATGATGCAAAATCTGGAAGCAGTAAGGCAGAAGCTGGGGGAAAGTTTCAGGCCTTATTTTGAGTATTGGATGGCCACACAAGTCAGATTGCAGTCTCGACTGAGTTTACCGGAAATGATCACCAAACTGCTAGATGGCACACTACCATCTTATTGTAAAAGGCTTGGGTCGAAAACTTTCTATACTTATCAAGAGGTGTTTATTCGAGCAGAGAAAATAGAGCATTACGACGCTATAGAAGGAATTGTGGAGCAGCCTGCCTGCAAGATGTGGACTAAGAGAAATGGCTTAGGGTCATTATCCTCAAAGGGAAAGCAAGCTGTGGTCTAGCTAATCCAATCTGAGCCTGTTACGGTTGTAAAATTATCAAACGAGGAATACCATGGAATCTCTCCTTATGAAGCTAACCTTGGCTTTCTTTTCTCTAAGCTGCGAGAGTTAAAGCAGTTGAGCAGTCTAAAAACCTGGTCACCACCTAGCAGGGAGGACAAGCCAAATTTCTACAATTACCATGTTACCATGGGTCATCACACGAATAATTGCAAAGACATCTGAAAGCCATCCAAAATATGGTTAAGAATGGAGTGGTAGCGGAAACAAAGTTGAAACCAAGCATGAGGACCAACTCGCTCCCACAATTCGACGGGTCAGTAAGGATGAAAGATTTCGATCTAGAGGAAGAGCAGGTCTTGAGACGCATGGGGGAAATTGTCGGATGAATTCGTAATGGTCATAGGCACTAGGATTAATGAAGACCAGGTCTTATATATGCTCATCCGGTCTATTCCAAAGGTGAATTCTTTGGCATCAATCCCAATGTCAGTTGAAGACGTAGTAAATGATTATGACCTGTTTGATTCCGTTATAGAAGGAACAAAAGAGGAAGATCCCGAAGCGATGAAGGAGAAGAAGAAGCCCATTGATTTGGATGGGTATCTTTTAAAAACCTGGAGAAGGGGAATAAGGGAGGATGCTCGTCAGGTGGAGGGTAAAGAAATCATATATAGTAAGGGTCTAATCAACCTAGACTCTTACTAATTAAAGAATGCTAAGAGAAAGAAAGAGCAGCCACAGTATCCATGGTAAACACCCATTGAGACAAGGGTGATAGAAGATGAGGTGTTGAGAGTGACCCGTGGCGGTCGAGTCTTCCGGAACAATCCCATCCAGCTTGGGAATTCATCAGCCGAAGAAGTCATCAGGGACCACATAGAACCGCCACTACCTTTGGTGGTCAACGAAGATGAGCTGGAAGTTGACCCCTTGGTCAACCAACTCAAGAGCACACAGTCAAAGTATAGCATTTGGTAACTTCTACGATTTTTTGAGGTACATCACCGAGGATTGGTACAGAAACTAATGGAGATGGAAGCCACACCGATTACTTCGGTGATCGAAATGTGCTCAGCCATTGGAGAAGGGGATCCCTTTGAAAAAGAGCCCTGCCATTACATTTGACTAGTTAGACCTACCACTGGAACAACAAATCACAACAAGGCTCTCTTTATTAGGGTCAATATTTTTTATAGGTCTATTCCATTTGTGATGGTAGATGATGGATCGGCATTGCCCATTAAAGGTTCTGCCTCATCTTGGATTGACTGAAAACATGCTAGAAAGGTAGGATACTGTTATCCGAGCCTATGATGACTCAAAGTGTGGGGTTGTAGGAACATTCACGGTAACTGTGGTTGTAAATGAGGTGAAATTTGAAGTAAAATTCACCATCCTAGATATACCTATCTCATACTCCCTGCTACTGGGAAGACCTTGGATACATGCACTTGGCGTTGTCCCCTCCACTCTCCACTAGATGATTAAACTGGTTTACCAAGGGAAGCAGGTTACCATAGAGGTGAACGAGGAATCCATAATGGTGGTAGTAACTTTCTCAGAACAAGGCCTGAGGGTGACCATGATTGGTCATGAAGCTGAGGTAAAAAGGAAGAAGATCCCTATAGGCTACCGCTACTTCTCAGCTGGGCCTGAAAAGGATTTTGAAGAAGTAGGGATTTGTTCTGGGTAAAGGGCTCAGGAAGTATCACCAATGAGTAGTGGAAGCCATTGGTCCTCTTCTATTGACCCCTAGAGCTGGACTTGGGTTTACTCCCAAATATAAAATCTACAAACACAAACAATTGCTTTTCTGCAACATGGTTAGTGTTTGCACCATTGAAGGGGAGAAGCAATACTTGGGGGATAGCAAACCCATGATGAGGGATGAAGAATCTGTGCCCGGATTTGTGATCTTCGATGATGTGTACAATTTCACCAAGGAGTGTATGATAGCTCCTGTCATTGAGTCTGTGGATGGCTCGGGGATAGTTGGTCATTCGAAAGGAGAATAATCTGAAGCAATAGTTGCTGTTGTCAAGAGCAAGGGTAAGTCCAAGATGTTCATCGAAGACGAACCCAAATCTGCACCCATGAAGGGAGAGGCTATCATCAAAGCTGCGGACATGGAAAAGAAGGCAAGACCTACTGAGCCCATCGTTGAAGAGCCAACTGCAGTGATAAATGAAGACCCTCCACCTGTGGAGGAGAGTGATGCTAGTGATGTAATTTTTAATATTGCAAACATTTTCGATGTCAAAAACTCTCTGCCTATGAGGCATTTCATTTAATGTTTCAGAACTTTACGTACTTGTGTGATGTCTCGCCAGATGGCAGCATGCATTTTCACATAATGTTTTCAGCATAACTAATACTTCATTGCATGAAATCAATTTAAGTACAGATGAATCACCTAAAATGGTGATGATTTCGAGTGATCTGACTCCTGAAAATGAGTGTGAGATAGCAAATGTACTTAGAAAACATGTGGTAGCGTTCGCTTGGTCATATGAAGACATGCTAAGTGTGGACAGAGAGATCGCTGAGCATAGAATCCCAACTGATCCACAAGTCAAGCCAGTCAAGCAAAAGCTAAGAAGATTGTAACTGGAATGGGTCAAAAAGGTGAAAGTGGAAATAACCAAGCAGATAGAAGCCAAGTTCTTAGAAGTGGTGGAATATCCTACGTGGCTCACTAACATGGTACCAGTTACAAAGAAGGACGGGAAAGTTCGAGTATGTGTTGACTTTTAGGATCTGAATAAAGCCTCGCTAAAAGATGACTTCCCTTTGCCTTATATTGACATCTTGGTCGATAGTGCTGCTAGGGCTACCATGTACTCGTTTATGGATTGTTTCTCAGGGTAAAATTAAATCCTCATGGCAATCAAAGACAAGATCAAAACCGCCTTCATCATCTAGTGGGGGGTTTATTATTACAGAGTGATGCCTTTTGGATTAAAGAACGCAGGGGCAACTTACCAAAGAGCCGCAATAGCTCTACTGCATGACTTAATCCACAAGGAGGTTGAAGTGTATGTGGATGATATGTTGGTCAAATCCAATACTCGTGAAGAACATCCTGCAGTCCTCGATCAGTTTCTTACCCAAATTGAGAAGTACAATCTACGCCTCAATCCGAAGAAGTGTGTATTTGGGGTCACCTTAGGAAAGCTACTGGGGCATATAGTGAGTCAAAGGGGAATAGAAATGGACCCTAACAAGAGCTGAGCCATTAGGGAGATGTCAGTACCAATAACAGAGAAGGAAGTACGATCATTCCTAGGATCACTACAGTACGTTAGCAGGTTCATCGCCTGTTTAACCACTATCTACGAACCAATCCTTAAGTTGTTATGGAAACAACAACCAGTAGTTTGGAAAGACCAATGTCAAAACGCGTTTGACAGAATCAAACAATATCTGATCAAATGGCTTATCTTGAAGCCTCCAACTCCAGGACGCCCTCTTATTCTCTACTTGGCTATTGCAGAGTCCTCTGTTGGAGCCATGCTGGTATAAGAAGATGATAGCAAGAAGCAGCACATGATATACTACTTGAGCAAGAAGTTACTGGAGTATGAAACTCGTTACACGGTGGTGGAGAAGATTTGCGTGGCAATGGTATGGTTAACTAAGAAGCTACGTCACTACTTCCAATCTTATTGAATCCAGGAAGTAGCTAAGGTCAACCGCATGAAGTATTTATACCAGTCTCCCACAATGGCAGGTAAGCTTTCCCAGTGACTGTTACTCCTCTCCGAATTTGACATTGAGTATAGCACAAAGAAGGTCATCAAAGGCCGTGTAGTGGCAGAATTCTTGGCCAACCTGGCAATCGATTCTGATTATGTGGAAAACCTAGAGTTCCCAGATGAGCAATTATCTTTGGTAGAAGATGTCAAGAAAGAGTGGACCATGTACTTCGATGGTGCTATGAACCGCAATGGGGTAAGCTTGGGAGTGGTTTTGATCACACCATAGAATGAAGTAATCCTGTTGTCAAAACATTTGGAGTTCCCAGTCATGAATAATGGAGTAGAATACAAAGTATGTCTATTTGGATTGGAAGCACTAAGGAAGGTGGGAGCCAAGGAAGTCTCAGTTATTGAGGATTTAGCTTTGGTAATTCGACAAGTGACCGGTGAGTGGGAAATCAAGGAAGATTCACTTCACCCATACTGGGAAGCAGTCTGGGAAGCCTTTGCTAAGTTTGAAAAATGAGTTCTACATGAAGAAAATCAGATGGTAGACTCTTTGGCCACTCTAGCCTCTATGTGGGAAGGGCCACAGACCCAACCCATCAAACCATTAATCCTTCAATCGGCTAAGGAGCCCTTTTATTGCAGAGCAGTGACCGTTGATGAAGACTTAGACTCAGGTTGCTGGTATTTTGACATTGTCCGGTTCCTGAAAGATGGGATCTATCCTGAGGGTACCGCAGATTCTGAGCACACTTCCCTCCGTCGCCTCGCCATCCAATTCAGGCTTTTCGATAGTGATTTATATTGACGCACTCTGGAGGGTTTATTACTTCATTGTTTAACTGAGAAAGAGGCTCTGCTCATCATTCAGAGACTCTACGCAGGCGATTGTGGCCCACATATGAATGGTTTAGCCCCAGCAAAGAAGATCCAACGTCAAGGGTTTTATTGGACCACTATGGTCACGGACTGCATCATAGAGGTTAAGAGGTGCCATGAATTCCAAATCTACAATGACCTTAGTCATCTGTCTCCCTCGGATCTCCATAATTTATCTACTCCTTGGCTATTCTCAGCATGGGGGATCGATATAATTGGAGAGATTCACCCTTCCTCTAGCAAAGGCCATAGATTCATCATAGTGGTAGTCGATTACTTTTCTAAGTGGGTAGAAGCCGAATCCTACTCCAATATAATCGCCAAGAAAATGGCCAAGTTCATAGAAAAGCACATCTTCACTCGATATGGGATCCCCCATCACATCATCTCAGATAATGGAGTTCAATTCCAAGGGGCAACAATAGAGCTCATTGAGAAATACAGTATCGAGCATTACCGCTGTTCACCGTATAGATCGCAAGCCAATGGGGCAGTTGAGGCAACTAAAAAATCCATAAAGAAGATCCTGAGTAAAATGGTGACCACTTACCGAGATTGGGTGGATAAGTTACCTTTCGCAGTCTGGGGTTATAGAATGAGCATTCGGACTCCCACAAATCAAACTCCGTTCTCACTTGTATATAGAATGGAAGCAGTCTTGCCGGTAGAGACAGAGGTGGGATCTTTAAGGATAGCATTGGAAGCCAAGTTAGGAGAATTGGAATGGGCTAGAGCGAGATTTGAATAGCTTAACATGATTGATGAGTGTCGCCTCAAAGCCTTAGATCATCTCCAGATATAACAACAACGAATGGCCAGAGCGTACAACAACAAGGTCAAGCATCAGAAGCAACCTTTGAAAGTAGGAGATTTGGTACTGAAGGAGCTGAGACCCTCAAATGTGGGCCCAACTAGGAAGGTTCATTTGTAGTCAAGAAAGTATTAACCAAAGGAGTAGTCAAGATCATGGATATGGATGGTAATGAGTTTGTCAGCCCCATCAACCAAGATAAACTTAAGCGCTACCACGTTTAGGAAAAGAAATAAATCCAAAAAAGCAGTATAAAATAAAAAAATACATATGTAATTAGGCCCGTTAGCTGATACTCTGTTGGTTCAGCAAAAATTAGGGTCTTTTCTTTCTTTTCTTTTTCTTCTCAAAAAATAAGATAGTCCGCTGAGTTGAAAACCCGAAAAGGGTGATTCAGGTAAAACTTAGGATAAAAGAGTAAGGAATAAATTCATTAGTTACAAAACCTGAGAGGGCTATCTAATGACAAGAGTTGGATCACTCGAAATATTTGTATTTCAATTCATTTCATCAATAAAGATATCATTTTTAGCTGAAAATGTTTAATGTGAATGTTCAGGGAAATGCATGAATGCCAATGGCTGAAATGTCACAAGTAAACAACAAACATTTTACGATACAGTTATTTCAATAATTTGTAATTAGGAAAAAGAAAAGATAAACAAATTCGATAGAGTCATACCGCACTGGTATACCCTAAGCAAAAGTCGATTAGGTTGCTTCTTTTATTATAATAGCATCATTCTCAACGATTCATCGAGCCAGCTCTATCCATGATCATAAGGGCTCAGCCCGTCCTCCTCTCTTAACCACTCACATGTCACCCAAGCATAACTCCTAGGGTCTGTCAAAGACCTAATCACTCCTAACCTTCCGCTATAGAACCTATCAGTCTCTGTAGTCTTGATTGCCCCATAATCAAGGTGAGTAAATCGAGTGTGTTGACTCCACAAGACCGGCAACCTGTCTGGCCAAGAATGATGCCACTCTAAAACCTTGAAGGTGCATATGTCACGTAGAATCCTTTGGCGCCTCCCATACTGCCTACAGATATGACTAGGCGAATAGAAGGTTGAATGGTACAAGCCCATCAACAAAATCCCATCTTCAAACATCAAGACTATAACGTGAGTGATTGCCCACCAGGGGCAAAGCCAACGGATCCTGTCATCAGAAAGTGTGCCAAATACCTGGATCCAGTCCTATTCATCCATCTGGGAATGTCCCTGAGTGATCAAACCCTGCTTGTCGTAGGTGACGGGAAAATAGTTAGAAGGATTCCCCCGTGGATCTCCAATCAGAGAAACCTTCTCCAATAACCAAACCTGATACAAATCTAGTTTAGAATCATTATGGGCTTACCTTGAGAAGCATGAAACGATTGTCAACCAGGTCAGGGTGAGAGACAGCAACATCCATGCTAATGAGATTCTCTGCCAGTGCTAGGGCAGATAGAGAATTTCCTTGATAAAGTTGATCGATAACGGATATCAACCGGAACGGGGTGGTAAGGCCAACTCTATAGATAAATTTCAACATCAGAAGCAGAACTACCATGTAGGGCTAGGAAATGTGATTTCTAGGGGCATCCATGTCAACACAGTGTCAACTCGAAATCCTCCAGGAGACGGTGGGTGAGTAAGAAAAGGAGTCATAAAATCCAAATTCCACAAACCCCGAAGGGAAGCTTCGGCACCAAAGCGGAAGGATGGGACAGCTAAAGGAAAATGCAGAGGGCAAGGGACTCCTAGAATATCCTGATACTCCTCAATCATCGAGCATAGCTCCTTTTGAGAAAATCGAAAGACATGGGCGATCGGGTCCCAAAATAAAACTGCAGCCCTGACCAGAGCTGTATTCACAGGATGAAATGCGAGATATCGAAGACCCGGTAAGCCAAAATTCCCAAGTTTCTCCTAGTTACGAGTCTTTATTGTGCACAGGAAAGCCTGGAGTTGTTGATTGTGGGATGCCATTTGAAGAAAAGCAGGAAAAAGAGCTAGATGAAATCCCTCAAAGACTTGTGATGCCTACACCCACATTAATCACGTGCATCAACAATAACATTCATTCATACATATACGAAAGCATCCACAAGCAAGCAAGCATATTCATGAAATGAAACACTACATGTGAGGACCTGGCATGCAAAGGCCAAAGTCTTCTTCTCCATTCATAAGCTCGAAGTTTTCAGAAATTTCTACAAAGCAAAGTTATCCAAAAGGGTCTAGTTCGAAATATGGAAAAAATATCAAATAAAATATCTGTGGAAATTATGCCAAAAAGCTTCAGAAGCGCCTGAAAAGTTACAATAAATTTGTCCCTATAACTAAAGTCGGAAAAAGAAAAGGCAAAAACATCTTCATCTAAGAAGAACCCTCCTCACCCTCGGCGGCCCCTGAGATGAGGCTATCTTCCTCTAGGTCCCTGCTCCCTGACCTGCCCCTGCGTATCCATAACTGAGGAGTCCCCCAGTGCCCCCTAGATCGGCTCCCACCTGACATCACCAGATGAACCACCGATGAAAGGAATCACCACGCCTTTACCATCAAAGAAGGTAGCGTGATCCACCTCAGATCTAATCATCAAATGCAGCCAGAATACGTCGGTAGGAGGATGGGGAGGCATAGGTTGCTCGGCAACACTCAAAGTTCACCAGGATCGGAATCTCTCCCCTAGGTACCACTCAAGAGAGAGGGGAGACTCCAAGACCAGCTGATGGTCATCAACATTCGTCCGCACAGTCACCACCGCATCCCTGTTCGGCACGAGGGTCCAAGGGTCCTCATTGATTTGTAATCACAAAAAAGGAAAAACAAATTCACAATGGGATGATCAAACAAAATAGGTAACCAAGGAGTTAGAGAATCACATTTATACCTCCTCTCGTGTGAGGCCATGAAGGCACTCTCGATATACAGTCCGCTACTGGCGGAGTCCCCCAAAAGGATGGCACCAGATAGCCAGGAGAGGCTCATCCCGAACTACCATAGTCTTGAAGATCGGATGAGGAAGAATATGGTAGGAAAAGGCCCAGACCTGCAATGAAATCGAAGTCAAACAAAGCAATGAAAATAATAAGAAGTAAAGTTTGAAAGATGATCAAATACCTAGAGGAGTATGTGACTGAACTTGAGGGTGTTCTCGTGAGCCCTCACCACATAATCTAAGCCGTAACACATCTGGCCCAAAATGGCCCTCGGCTAGTTCAAAAGCGGGATGGAAGCCAGATCCTCTACTACTGAGATCAACCCGTAGTTGATCTAGCTGGAAGCAATGGGGAAGAAGAGCACTGTCAGCAAACAAATCACAAAGGAGCGCACACATTGAGTCTGCGACTCCTCAGGCACCTCCTCCATCTCAGCCCAATGCAAGCTCAGCTCCTCGTAAGAGAGCCGACCCGAACGTAGAGCCAAACCAAACAACTCCAGCATCCGGTTGACGACCCGATGGGGGGTGGGGAAGCGATCCATGAAGACATCAAAGTGAATGGCCTGGTGCCAGAGGAGGCCGGTCATAGCCACCACATCAGATGGAGTGATGGTCAGTTCTCCCACTGGAAGATGGAATGTGTGAGTAGTCTCAGACCACC
>CATIWQ010238894.1:0-11226 GCA_949673415.1 Euphorbia schlechtendalii
CATTTACTTAAATATGACTCTAGGTAATAGTGTGAACAACTGTATGGAAATGTCGGTCACATTGGTATGGAAGAACGATAGGAAGAAATGTTTATTTTATCATCATTATGGGAAAGAGCATAAGTTGACACTGAAAGCACTGGAAAAGTATATGGGATTTTCGAAGGATTGCTATTATAAGAAGCTTCCTGGATGGGATCCCTTACCAACATGGAATAAATTGCATAACCAGCCATTGTATCCACTAGCATGTCAATGTTGGAGAAAGGCTAACTGTCTTTTGGGCAAACATTATTCAAATCGTTGAAGTCGACGCACATCAGAAACTTCCTATTGGCCTTTTTCACCAAAACCACATCAACGATCCAATCAGGGTACCGAATAGCCATGATGTGGCACGCTTTCAGCAGTCTAGAAACACCCTGCGTTATAGCCTCCTGCCTATCTGGCACATGATTCCTCCATTTTTTCTTCACCGGCTTGGCGTTGGGCATGATGTTAAGGTGGTGTTCTGCCACTTTCGGGTTGACACCTATTAAGTCCTCTGGAGTCCAGGCGAAGGCCTACTTGTTCGTGCGCAAAACGGTAGTGATTTCCTCTTTTGTCTCCTTGCTCAATGCTTTTGACATCATGACATGCTTTCCTGCTGTGAGCATAGGATTTTGTACCAGCTCGTGGGTTCGATGATCACGGCTTTTTGGGATTTTTATCCTTGAATCACACAGTGTTCGATTATCCATAGATCTTCAAATGGGAGACAAACCTGATCCTCTTTAGATGTTAGTAAAAATTAATATTTTTTAAATTATTTAAAAAAATATATTTCAAAAAAAATACATCGGGGGACACAAACCTGATCCTCGCCAGATGTTTGGCGAGGCACCCTCGCCAAAAATTCTAGCTTCTGGCGAGCCTCGCCAGAGTTTCTGCGAGGGACCCCCCTCACTGGAATACCGATTCCTTTCCCATTTTTTCAGGGAAAAATTTCCCTGTAAATATCAGGGGAATTTTCGGGGTTGAGCACGGGCATTTTTTAGCAGAAAAATACAAACAAAACACTAACTTTTCACAATATTTTTTGAATTAAAAACACTTTTTGATTCGATAATTCTTCAAACACCACAAAAATCTAAAAGTTGACGAGGAACACTCCCAAGGATCAAGCGGATACGTCGAAGTGGATTCATATAGAAAGGGTAACCTTCTGAGTTCCTAGAGTTGCTTTATCTCGTGCCTTTTCATGTTTTATTTTATTCCGCATGTTGACCTAGGAATAATTATGCTTTTTATTATTTTGTAAATAATAATGTAATATTTTTGTTTCTTCCTTTCTATTTCTCTTAATTGTTGATGATACATGTTAGAATACCCCCACGAAGGGAATAAATATTATTCCCGGATAACAGACCTCACCTTTTTCCATGCGAGCATTTTCACTTATTAAAATGAGTAACCAATGTGTTAATAAAAATGAATCCCTTTTATTTCCAAATAAGAATTTTAATAGCCGATTTTCCAATTAGGCCACATGGGCATCGTCAAAATCAAATCGAACATATGTGCAAATGTCGAATTATACCTTGTGCTAACCTTTGTGGATGGAGGTAGATTAGGATTAAATGTATGTTTAGGATTTTATTTTTCCTTCGGGTGTCGTAATTTCAATTATGTTTTTTTGGGAGATGTAATTAATAGATTAGGCGGGCGGTTGCATCCCCCGAGGTTTTGTAATTTTAATCTTTACTTTTCCGCATTTATTTATCATTTATGTATGGATTTATCGCTTTACAAATATCTGTGTATCATACATTATAAACTCAAAAATGAATAAGTGCGAATATGCATAATTAAGAAACGCGATTTTCTATAGATGTAATTTAATGTGATCCAATAAGAAGTAAGCAACTTATCCCGAACCTGAATCTCTGTGTCTTAGTGGGCTGTCCCCCAGACGTTAAGCCTCAAAGGACTCTAATTCTCGGAAGAGCTAATCCAGGTGACGATTCTACACTAAGAGATGACGAATTCGAGTTTGATGAATCTAAAAAAATGTTTTCGCTTTCTCTTTGAAACCTTTCCAGGTCCACGACCCGGTAATTTTATTTTTAAAAAAAACACCCCGGTGGACTGCGCCTCTCATTCGCGCTCTCTCGGCCCATCGCTCTCCATGTCATCAGATCATAGTGGCGAATCTGCTGGAGATTTTTTCTTTAACTTTTTTTTGCAAAGGTTTTAGATTTTTGGATAAGTGCCTAAATTTAATTATCACATTATTCCGTATTTTCTTAATTATGACATATTTCTAATAACACATTGCAATAGAGGGGATTAGCCCTTAAGTTTAAGGTACCCTATTACCGTAAAACTTTCTCTTGTACTAATCTGCCTCCCTGAGTAAAGATAGTACTTGAGCGGGTGGAGCACTTGTTGCCATATCGCATATACCTTACTCGTTAGAACCTCTTTGGGGAGAGTCTTAGAGTGTATTTTAGTGCAACAAGAACCTTCTACATCAATAACCCATTTACAAACCTCATGTAAATAAGCCATAGGCATTTTCCCTAGGGTGTTATCCAACAAACAATCATGCATTATATTGTGATCCTAAGATGAACCAAACTTAGGATAAAGACTAGCCAAAAACCCTACACGCTGGAGTTGTATGGTTGGAAGTTTGGACATTGCATGCTACGTTTTTACTACTTTCAATTTATCACTATACAAATGTCATGCTAACCACGAATCTTAGTGCAGACACTTGAATGCACACACTCATGATATTGAAAAGATGTAACATAGCATCTTCGCACCATCATGATGCCGAATTGGCATCACACATACTTAGGATTAGTCGACACTCGAGATCGTGTCACCCTAGGACAACATGAATCAACTAGAGTCATGAAACATCATTTACCCTTTTTCATCGAGATGTCCACTTAACATCCGACTCTTAGCCCATACAGGGTGAACATACCCTCATTTTTGTGGGATGCCACTTGACGTCCAACCCTTAACCCATAAAGGTCGAACATAACTTTATACCCAAATTTTTACACGATGTCCACTTGACATCCAACACTTAACCCACATGGGGCAGTAACATATCCCACACATTACCTATGAGATGTCTACTTGATATCCTTCTTATAGCCCACGATGGGTAATCACACATACCACATAGCCCGAACGGTGCAAATACCTACCAAACCTTTTTTCCCACATCATTCGATGTCCCTGTTGACAACCGAATTTGAGCCCACACGAGGAAACCTCACTTTGAAAACCTTACCTTACCAATCTTTAAGGCTATACACTTAATACCCGAACCATTCACCCACACGGGCAATGATTCATTCATCACCACATGCCCTCAAATAGTGATGACCACACCGGTATTCGAAACTCCACCCTAATTGGGCAAAATAACCAAATCATTCATATATGGTAGTTATTTTCATTTTATTTCACATTTCATGAGATTTAATCACAGTACGAAGCACATTAACCTCTTGTAATGCAGCTATAACATTAAAATCTCACTAACTTTTCATCGTGAATTGCATCATGAATCTTACATGCATGGTCTGATCTTCTACTCTTGATTGAAAAGGGGGCTTAGAAAAGGCCTACTCACCACTTGGTCCGCATTTCTCCGACCATGGCCAATCTAGAGGGAGTTCCGCACACTGATTCAAGTGAGGACTCAAGTTCAGATTAAGATTCGGTGTAGCGTGTAACTTTCGGTTTTGATAGGATGACCGATCCAAGAGCCAAAGCAACAGGGGAGAGTCACCCCTTTCTTACGGGATAAGGTTCTCAACAAACAAATTAGTCATCAGTGATCGCTGAGATTGCACTGCCCTGAATACCTGTCGGTGAGCTACCAACTGGCATCGCTTATCTGTCGGTACCTCGGTATGTCGGGAGGGTTCAAAATGTAGTGTCTAGGCCAGAGGTCACCCTTAATAATGGCGGTCCAACTGGTCAGTCTAGAATAGGAGGACCTTTTACCTCACATTACTACCTTGTACCAGTTCAGGGCGGGACAAAGTTATCCTGGTCAGCCAATGTTCACACCAGGACCTTTTTATCAAGGAGTGGCCCAACAATCCATTCCTAATTGGAGGGCACCATTTGCCTCATAGTTCCAGGCTACCCCTCAGCAGCCCAATTTTGCAGCATTTCCCCAGGGGCAATATGGCATTTATCCATGCATTAGGGACACCATTCTCCAACAACCAGGCACTACAGAATTATGGAAACAGTTCTTGCCACTCACAGTGGTTATCTAATGAACACATAACCTGCGCAGTCCACGATCAGGGTTGAAAATAGCTTACCACCAAACTTTGTGATGCTGTAATTTGAAAGGTTTGTGGGTTCTGGAGGCTCGCGTACTCACCTAACGCATTACTAAATAGTGATGAGGGTATTAAGGGTCAGTGAATGGATGATGGCTAAGCTCTTCATCATCACCTTGGGTCACCAAGTCAATGAATGGTACAACAATCTTCCGTTGGACATAGCTACTGATTGGAACAGCCTTGCTCAGGCTATGATGGGGGTTTAAACACTCAAATGGAAACCATAATGCAACATCTGGAGGCTATAAGGCAAGAGTAGTGTGAGAGCTTCAAATCTTACACAGGTCAGGCTTCAGGCTTGCTTACCTCTACAGGAGATGATAACCAAGCTTCTAGATGGCGCACTACCATTCTATAGAAACAAGTTTGGGCCAAACATCTTTTCAAGCTATCAGGAAGTGTTTGAGAAGGCGGATAGGATGGAGCACTTTAAATCCATGGACAAATCTGTGGGGCACTAGTATTGGAAGATAACCATATAATGATGTAATAAATTAGTTCTCTTTAGCAACTTTTCCCATGAGGCTTTTGAATTTTTGAATAAATTGAACTTTATTTGGTTGCTTGATATTCTATTGATTGACATTATGCATTCTCATAAACATATACATAATGTTTTTAGCACATGTGATACATCATGTTATGAAATTAATTTGGGTATAAATGGATACCATACAAGTTCAAATGATTTGACTCTTGAAGGAAAGTGAGAGATAAACACATGTACTTAGACAATGCGTGATAGCATTTGCCTCATCCTATAAAGATGTAAGATCGACAAGCACAAAACATCCACTAACTATTGAATAAGTCAAGCAAAGGTCAAAGTGACCGAAACCAAAATGGAACGAAGCACGAAACGTCCATTAAATTAGTCAAGCAAAGGTCAAAATGATCGAAGCTAGAATAAGACCAAAATGTTAACAAAGTAAATTGAAGTCAAACAATCGACGATATAAAGAAGGGGTAAAACCGTTACGCATGTCAACAACTCCATCGCACGGCTCATCACCATTTGTGGGGCAATCAAGCAAAAGTTAAAATGATCGAAGAAAATTAAAGCTCCCCAAAAGAGTCAAACAACCATAGCAAAGACAAAAAGGAGTCAGATCATTGAGTATGTCAACAACTCCTTCACACGGCTCACTAGCATTTATGGGGAAATCATTATACCATTGGACATAAATTTTTCACCCTCGATGTAATCAAGCTATCGGATCTGATCCCCCACATGTCATCTATCGTTGGAGAACAATTGAGTTCATAAGGAAACATTGATGATTAAGCACTACGACTCATCATCGCATGTATCTCAAGCTAGCAAAGCCGCATGAGCACCAATCAATCGATGAGAAATGCTAAACGAGATAAAAATTGAAGTCGTGGACATGGACGACAATCGATCTATCAGCCAAATCAACCAAGACTGGCACAATTGCTACCATGCATAGTTGAAAGAAATAAATTGATAATAAGCACTTCCAATAAAAATTTATAATTAGCCTGTCAATTAGCACTCTGTTAGTTGAGAAAAAATTAGGCCTATTTTTAAAATAGAAAGAGAATAGTCTATTGAGTTGAAAACCTGAAATGGGCAGCTCAGGCAAAACTTAGGACATCAAGAGAACCACATTGGTTAGAAAATCTGAAAGGGCTCATCGATGACAGGAGTCAAATCATTTGAAACATTTATACCCAGGTTAAGTTCATAAATGGATTGCCATTTTTGCTGAATCTTTATCCATATGCTTATTTTGATTGCTTGCATGCCAACGGTAGAACATCACAAGTAAACATCCAAAAAAATGAGAAAAATGAAAATAAAAGAAAGAAAAATGAGTATGCTAGATTGAAAACCTAACAGGGTGATCCAGAAAATAATTAAGATAAGGTTCGATAGGTTGAAAACCCGTAAGGGCGGTTTATGCAAAAATTAAAACCAAAGAAATATCAAATTCATCATCCTCGGAATGGTACATGACATCATATACCTCCAACACTTCAAGCAAATAGCTTCCAAGAAATCATTGCCTATACGGTTCAGGATCAATGACTCATCCAAGCCCTCCTCAAACGAGATCCAAGCTCTAAACTCGAATCTGATTCAACGAACCCATTGTTGTCGCTCTGAGAAAGTCATCCATGGAATCCCCAACGAGATGAATCCTAGGGGCATCCATGCACCAGCACAAGAGAAGGCAATCCAATAAATAAATCCCACAACACCTACAATAGATGAACATACATCATATAATAAATATTGTTCATGCATACATTAAATTCTCATTTCATCATTTACAGGTAAAGACGATGTCAAACTAGGGCAACACAATCCCGGTAAACAAGAAACTCCACCTCTACTTGAGGAATCTACAAACCTCAAGAAGGACGATGGCCCACTCAAGCCTAAAGAAAATTCAAGCCTACTTTGTCCCTGTTTAAGCAACATCACGATCACAAAAGCCTCCTAAAATAACAGAACGGTTATCGGGACATCCCTGAATTTTTATTAAACTCAATTATTCATCATGTTTTAATTTTTAATTGAAGGGATAAAAATTTTTGCTCCGCATAAGCTCAATTAAATAATTAAAACATGAGCTATAAAATGTACTAACATTACACTTTTTCTCTGATTTTTCACAGAAAACAAGTCAACATCCTACTAAGGAAATTTAAAAATACAACCGAAGAAGGAAACAATTATCTCGATGACTGAAGAAAGAAACAATCTCATCCACCAATCGAAGAAAGAAACTATTCCAACAACTCACAAGGGCATACGATGATCACAATCGAAGAAGCAAAACGGTTGTCGACTATTAAAAGGACGCTACAGAAAGAAACGATCGACCCGCCTGCAAGAGGCATCAAGCACCGAGGGATTCCGAAGAAGGAAACGGACAATCCCATAAAGACACGGTGCTAGAAAGGAAGTCCCACGTCATCGACAACCAAGGACAAAGAAGTCACCAACTGCACCGGTCAGGTATATTCTCAATCCCTCTGCTCCATTTCATTTGATCATACTAGTTATACAGCCAAAGATGATCACACGAGGGGCAGCTGTGTGCACGAGATTTTGTACCAGCTCGCGCATTCGATGATGACAGCTTTTCAAGATTTATATCCTTGAATCACACAATGTTCGATTAGCCAGAGATCTTCAAATGGGCGAGCTCCTTGTCACTAATTTATTTTAAGGACTTAAATTATTTTTTAAGGACCTGGAAATATTAGACTTTAGTAAAAATTAATATTTTTAAAATTCTTTTAAAGAAATATATTTCAAAAAAAAAAACATCGGGGGACACAAACCTGATCCACGCCAGAAGTTTGGCGAGGCACCCTCGCCAGAAGTTTAGCGAGGCACCCTCGCCAGAAAGTCTGACAAGCTTAACAAGAGTTTCGGCGAGGGACCCGCCCTCACCAGAATTCCGATTCCTTTCCCGTTTTTTTAGTGAAAATTTTTCCTATAAATATCGGGGGAATTTTTAGGGTTCAGCCCCCTGCATTTTTCAGCGTACTAATACAAACAAAACACTCTGACGTTTCACAATATTTTCCGAATTAAAAGTACTTTTGGTTCGATTATTCTTCAAACACCACAAAATCTAAAAGATGACGAGGAACGCTCCCAAGGATCAAGCGGATACGTCGAAGTGGATTCGCACTAAAAGGGTAAGCTTCTAAGAACCTCGAGTTTCTTTATCTCGTGCCTTTTCATGTTTTATTTTATTCCACATGTTGACCTAGGAATAATTCTGCTTAATTTAATATTTTTGTTTCTTCCTTTCTGTTTCTCTTCATTGTTGAAGATACATGTTAGAATACGCCCACAAAGGGAATAAAAATTATTCCCGGATAACAGACCTCACCTTTTGCCATGCGAGCATTTTCACTAATTAAAATGAGCAATCAATGTTTTAATAAAAATGAATCCCTTTTATTTCTAAATAAGAATTTTAATTGTCAATTTTCCATTTAGGCCACACGAGCCTCATTCAAATCAAATTGAACATATGTGCAAATGTTGTGTTATACCCTATGCTAACCTTTGTGTATGCAGGTATATTAGGATTAGATGTATGTTTAGGATTTTATTTTTCCTTCGGGTATCACAATTTCAATTATGTTTTTTTTGGAGATGTAATTAATAGATTAGGCGTGCAGTTGCATCCCCCGAGGTTTTGTAATTTGAATCTTCACTTTTTCGCATTTATTTATCATTTTATGTATAGATTTATCACTTTCCAAATATGTGTGGATCATATATTATAAACTCAAAAATGACATACGTGCGAATATGCATAATTAAGAAACGCGATTTTTTCTGTAAATGTAATTTAATGTAATCTAATAAGAAGTAAGCAACTTATCCCAAACCCCAAACTCCGTGTCTTAGTGGGCCATCCCCTAGACGTTAAGCCTCACAGGATTCTAATTCCTGGAAGAGCTAATCTAGGTGGCGACTCTACATAAAGAGATAGTGGATTCGGGTTTGACCAATCTAAAAAAATATTTTTGCTTTCTATTTCAAACCTTTTCGGGTCCATAAACTGGTAATTTTGTTTTCAATAAAAACACCCCGATGGATCGCACCTCTCATTCGCGTGCTCTCGGCCCATCGCTCTTCGTGTCTTCCGCTCACACCCGCCTTAAGGTTACGGCCGGCTCTGCCACTTGAGGGGGTTCCACCTTTATTCCAGTGGTAGGAGGCTCAGCCTTGAGCAACATCATATATGTCTCTTGGGTGGCTTGTTGATTTCCCCATATCGTGGCGATGCCATGATGTGTGGGGATCTAGAGTGTTAGGTACCGAAGGTTGATGACTTCTTCTAATCCTATGATAAGAGGATGGACGAGGATGATGTCATAGGCCAGCGAGATGTCCACGATCAAGAATTCAGCCCTTGACTTCCATCGGGGTTCACTTTCTCCCAAAGCAATGGAAAGGTTGGTCGAACCGTAGACTAGCATCGCATGTCCACCAAGGCCTATCAGTGGGGCCTGGTGAATAGCCAAGTGGTTCGTGTTTCCTCCTATGGTGTCAAAAACTTTACGCATCATGACATTGATAGAGTTTCCCGTCTACCAAGGTCCGCTGAACCTAGAAACCTTTCACCATCATCTTGATGACCAAGGCATCATTATGGAGGAGGGATCTCTTTTCTTGGGAAAATGAGTAGCACGCTTCTCCCCTTCGATCAGTATTATCGTAATCGAAGGTGCTCTCTCTCTTCCTTTTCTTCTACGCAAGGCCTCCAGCGATGACATGGATGACACCCTTGGGGGCAGGCTCATCATTTCTTCTCAAAGGTGGTTGATAGCCTCTTGTAGTGAGTCAACGATCTTCCTGCCAATGGTACCCCCTCGCTTCATCGCGTCTTCTATCCTTCGGTGGATTTTGCAAGAACTAGTTAATCTGACCATCGACAGCTCTCCTATTCAGCTCTTTTTCCAACTCGCGGCACTCCTAAGTATCGTGTCCTTCGCACCTGTGAAAATCATAGTAGGTTCCCAAACTTACCTTATATATCATTTTTAGGGGGTACTAGATATCTTCGCCATTCTTCTTTATCCACATCAGGACTTATTTACGCCCTTCATTCAGGGGAGTGAAGATTATAATTTCCCACCAAGGCTCCTCCAACCAAAAGGGGGGCACTTCCCTTGGCTTCTTCTTTCGAAGTCCCTCCTTTTGGCCTGGTCTTCTCTCATTATGGCCTCGATCTCCTTGGTATTCCTCTTATGAGTCTCCTAGCGCACCCACTTGTGGGCCTTCTACATTAGCATTACCAAGGTGGTGGGCCTCTCGGTTGAGATATCCTTGGCTAAGTCAGCATTGCAGATATTTCTTGCCAAGGCCTCGGCTGCTGGGGTCTTTGATTTCCAAAGCCACCTTTTGAAATCATTCCATAAAGTTTGCTAAAGGTTCATCCGGTCGCTGCCGAACCATCTACAAGTCCTACATTGTTCGACTCGATGGTATGGATGTGATGAAGTATAAGGCGAAGCTTTTGGCCATCATATCAAAGCCCGTTATTGACTCTAGCTTTAGGCTTACAAACCAATGGGTGGTGGGTGCCATCAGAGTGGTAGGGAAGAGTTTTCAAAGCATTGCATCAGTTGCATCGGCCGCTTTCATGCATTAACGGTAATAATGGACGTGCGTCGTTGGGTCACCTACTCTAGAATACTCTCACAGTAGCGGTTGTTTGAATCCTTTGGAAAATTTCTCTACATGAATTTTGGGGTAGTAGAAGGATTCCATGCTACGAATGTCTGGCATAGTCGCCTCTATGCCTCTTCAATGAATAGTGCATCCATGCGCTTGGCCACTACTTCGTCCAAGCCTTCCCGATACAAGGGCCTCTTAGTGCTCTCCTTCTTTCACGCAGAGGGAGTGTTCGCAAGGTTTTTACTCTACTGACTCTAAAGATTTATATTTGTAAAGAAGCCAAAAACCTTATCTCCCACTTTCCTACCGATAAGATAAGAGTTCAAAATAAGAATAAGTGTTGTCAATACCGCTTATCTAAATAGAAAAATGGTGACCACTGCAAGTATACAGTTACGATGTAGTTTTAAAAGATATCGATCCCACAGGGAAGGAACCAGTTCTAAAGATCAACAAGAGGAACGGAAGAAAAGAAAATAACGTAATTTAGTTTGGAGGATTGGAATGATGGATGGATAAACAAATGTATGAAAGATTAGAGAAGATAAAAAGTATATAGATATTCCCTACAAACTAGTATAGCAAAGAAAACATGCAAAATCATCAAAGATAATACATACACTAGATTAATTTAACAGATTCGGTTCTAAACACTCAGATATTCAACTATTCACCACA
>CATIWQ010238920.1:0-10027 GCA_949673415.1 Euphorbia schlechtendalii
GATATCAAATTACCATTTAGAAACAATCTAGCAAGTATTAACTAATGGCCTCAAAGACAAGCAACCAAATTGTATTGAGGTGGGTTCTGTATCAATGTTTCCAGTTCAACACTCAGAATTAACCATTGATTACATAAGTCACCAAGTCCATCATACAATTTAAAGGATACAGAGTTGTAAAACTAAGAAATTTGAAGATAAATGCTACTTAATTCAAGTTAAAAAAAATGGTATTTTACTTCTCATTTCTTGGCCATGAACCAGATAGAATACTGATTACAGTAGTAAATCGTCAAATATGTAAAATGTAAAATACAATAGTTCAGTTTAAGAAGGCGAGCATCTAAATAAGAAGAAACTAACCTGGATTAGTCATTTTGTACAAACAGTTGAATCTCCTCCAAAACCCCAAAATTCCATTTTTTTTCTCAGCGGGAACTCCACATTAACTTCAAAAAACATCAATCCTCCGAAAAATAAAGTTGAAAGTCAAACAGGCAAAACCCTTCGAGAATTAGAGTCGTACCGAATTGGGGTTTTACACAAGGATAGGGCAAAAGCAGCAATCAGAACACCCATGAGATCGGCGATTGCATCTTTGACGGAAGCTCCGGAAGAGGGAAAGAAGCCGAATTGGTCAGCAGCCTCCTTGGCGGCGCCGGCGGAAAGGGAAAGTAGGGATCCGATCCGGAGAGAGTAGCGGCGGAGAAAGGAGTAACGGGAGAGGGAGGCTAGCTTGGAGAAGAAGAAAGTGAGGAAGAGACAAAAGAGGAGATGATAGAGCTTGTCAGGGGCCAGCCATGGATCGCCATTGCTGCTGTCGAAGAGTAATGGAAGCAAGGAGTTGATATTCTGCTCTTCCATTTCTATAACCAATTGTTTTGGGACATTTTCATACTTAGTTTCATTCTAATTTTAAATCAGCTATACATTATATTTACAATTAATAACATTTTCTATCAAATTGACAAGTTAATGTCCTTCTTGAGCTTCTTGTAGTAGGAATATGCAAAACAATGGTAATTGTGTATAATAAATGTAGTAATGAGGAAAACTTGAGATTATACCTAGTTCACAAGTTAGGTTACCCATCGAGCCCGACCCAAGCTAATTACCATGACCAAAATTAAGTTTTCATATTTAGTAAAAAGCTCGACAAAATCCGGTCTAGCCCACACATGTTTACTTGAGATATGGGAAAACCTATTTCTAAGCCTTCTTGGGTATAATGATAATTGTTGGGTCTCACCAGTTTGAAATTCATGTCTGTGTCACACGGTTGGTAGTAGGAAGTCATGCTTTCATTAATGGCTCCATGCAAGGGCTTATCACTAATAGTGTGTCATCCTTGTAGTTGATGTGGCAGATTTGTGGTTTGTCATTGCATTAGGGCTCATCCTTGTTCTTGTATCGAGGCTAAATCATTTGTGTATTAAGATGTTATAATGTAATTATTGCCCTCAGAACGTACCAACTACTCATGACAGTAGCAGAAATCATAACTTAGTAGTTGAGACTGAGGATATGATTATAAAAATCACATGTTCGAGTCCATACTCGGATGAGATAGAGTGAAGAATAATTTTGTTATTATTACGAGTCCAATGAAACAGAATTTTCTTTTTTTCAAGAAAGCCTACTTATTATGACAATAGCCTCTAAAGTGCTAATCACAAAGGAAACAAAGCTACATTAAGTGGGAGAATTCAGAAGAGAAAGCCAGAACAAGTCAGAACATGCTGTCCAGTCTCCAGAGACTTGTTGCATACAGATATACAAGTGTTGGTTAAAAAATTATGGGTAATTGGCAAGTTATTCATAATGGGATAGCAAGGACATGACATTCTACTAACTTCCCCGTTTGCAATAATAATTATACACCATTGACCTAAATAAACCATTCACACCAATGTTACAAATGAAACCCAATGTTAGACAGAAACAAGTAGCCCAGGTCTTCAACCATGCCGAGGAATACTAGTGTGCCATCCTCTTTTTGCCTTCGTCATCAAAAGTTAGGGCAGCACAGGAAGCTCAACCTTGTTAAAGGAAAAGAAGCTAACACGGCCGTGATCTACATGACATAACTTCAAAGGAACCTCCCCACATTGTTTTTCAAGGGTTTCGGTTTTCCCTTTACATGGTGGACTATCCCTACAAAGCCAAAGTGCTTAGCATAGAAATGATCACTACTCAAGTCAAAATAACCATTGCAAGTTTTGAAAGTGCATAGCTTGTTTTACCTAAATTTGGCTTACTTACACATTTAGCACGATATTGGAATCTTATGCAAAGCCCAAACGAATTTGGAGTTAGCAGAAATTTATACTAATATTTTCAACGAAAAATGAGCTTGAAATTGGGAAAACGAAATATAGCATTTAAGGAGGTATGAAAATAGTTTTCTGTTTGGAGAAATTACGAAAAGAGCTTAAGGCATTTAGTATAGGGATCCAAAGCACACAACAGAAAAGACACAAAGAATAATTGCAACAAACTAGAAATATAACAGCTAGCCTAACAAGAAAACCACATCAAACCAATTTAATCAAAACCATATTGACACTTTCCAAATAGCAAGTGTTTCGTTTACCTAATTAGGCATAGCACAAAAGCCGGATCTCCTGGTGAAGACTTTCTAAATTTGGTGTTCGGCAAATAAACATCAAAATTCAGCCTCAATTCATCCATCTGCAAATTACTTAACCTCTCTACAATCCAAGATGTGTCTTTTACTTCATTATCTACTATGTCGGCGTTGCTTTCTGGAGTGTCACGAAATGAATTATTACGCTTAATAGATTTCACAGACCAGGGGATATCGCGACGTCCAACAATATAACCGAGATTTTTGAGGTGCCTATATGCCTCGAAAAGCTCCCTACAACACCCATTTTTTTCATCTTCTATCTTTAAATATATATCTTTTAGAGAAAGTTGGATATCTTTACCATCCACAAGAACCAATGCACCCAGTTCCGCCAAAAACCTGAAGTGCAACGATTTTTTTATTTAATTTACAAACATTAACAAATAAAGTGAGGGTTTTTATTTATCTCAACGTACAAAATCTCCTCGATTGAGCAGTAGGTCTTGCCACTCCGAATAATTCCTGTTGTTGTCCACAATTTGCCTCTCTTTTCGACCACCTCAGCCATACGAATCTCATCTTTCCATCTTACTTTTGAGATGTCACACCTAAAACAACGACAAAAATGATGATAAAGTTAACTTGGAAATGAGAAATGGAGACATGAGTTTCTTGAGCTTAGATTAAGCACCTGAACTGCAACTTGGGCAAAGAACCGGGAGCATAGTAGATTTCATCATTTGCATCTCTTGAATTTGCCTCCGAATCGCTGGCTTCATTTGAAGAAGTTTCCCAATCTGCCACCTTCATTGTCCAATCACAGTAATTTGACGAAGCACAATGCTATTTTCTGTGTAATGAAACGAAGAATGAAAATGATAGTTTACAATGTCGAGTTCGAATCCTCAAAAATAAATAAATTGATGGACAAAACTAAATTTCAATCATGGGTCTGCGAGATTTTCTTTCGTACCCAAATACGTACCAGTGACAGTGTACCATTAGGAAGAACGGTTATTAAAATCTATGAATTTTGTATTTTCATTTCCTTCCAATTTGATTGATAATCATTTATTTCCAAAGGATAAACCTCACTTTGGGTTTTCTCGGAAAACAAATCCAAGCTTATTTCCTACTTGACATTTCGAATAAATCCGGTTTCATTTGGAGAACCAATCTCTGTTGTATAACTTCAGGCCATATATCGCAACTTTATCTTGAAAAAATGGGTCACTTAATTTTAAAACAAAATATGCATATAGTGTATGAACAATCAAATTGGAACTTATGGAGTTTCAGTAACTAGATTAAGAAAAGATGTATGCATCAAGATGTGATTATTGTGGCCACTTGGTGGTATTTTTGGGTTTTGGATTATCACATTACTTTTTCAATCAAAAGAAAAAGTAAGTCATGATATTCGCATTCAACAATGGAGTAAAAAAAATTCATAGTAACAGTTTAACATGTTAAATCACAGATCGTCGAGTTCTTTCACACATAAAAGTTAGGGATTTAAAGTTATGAGTTTTACTCACCTTAGGCTTAATGAAAGTTTTTAAAGTACTGCAACTATGGAGAGAGGAGGGAGACAACTGACTGTTACTTCACTCAGATCCAGATGGACAACGGAATGGGAGCACGGTGGTGAAAAAGGGAGGAGGGGACGACGGCGATCAATGACTAACTGGTGGCTGTAGGGGAGGGTCTCTGTTTGATTTTTCGGACTAAAGAGTCGAAGAATAATGTCAATTTATTACATGTCATTGCTTTGTGTGTTTAATTGGCTATCATGGTTATTGTTTTTCACCGGAACTCTCATCGCCTAATCTACAAAATGTGTGTAAAACATATGGAGTTGGAAGGATGTCTCCTTAATTCAACATCTGCAACTCCCGAATTCGAATTAGTCAGATAGCGGGTCCAAATACCCATCGCAATAATTAGAAGTTTGTTGAATGTGGTGCCTAGCCGCATTCAAATATTGATGTTACTATGCAGTATTATTCGCGAGATTTTATGTTTTTTATTATTTTATAGTTCGTGCCATTAAATTTTCTTATAAATTGTATTCAGTTTTCCTTATTCATTACATCTCAGAGATAAGAAATAAAATCTCTTTCATATTCTCTCTCTGCTTCTCTTCTTATAATTATAATATTCTTGCTGTTATACTTTATTTCCAACACGTTATCAGCACGAGCTTGCTCTATCAACGATCTCACGCAAGAAGAAAAAGGGGTTTGACTTTTCTGAGTTGCAGCCTCAAGTTTCCTCTGTTCATTATGATATTCCCGGTGCCAGAATCTCGTCGGGGTTTAGTTCTTTCTCAAATATTTGGTTCGTTTAACTTGGCTCTGTTTCCGGAAGTCCGTTCAAATTACTGGTGTAAAACTAGCGATTTTGACCCACTGTTTTTTTATATATAATTTAATTCTGCAGATGGATACTATTCACATGAATAGTAAAAAGGGCTTTTGTTAAAAAGTATAGATGTTTGATCAAATCAAATATATTTTCTGAAATGAATTTGATATATATGGTTACTATTCATGTGAATAGTGAAAAACTTAATAAATAAAGCTTTTGTTAAGAAGCAATGGACTCGGTCGCAAAATAGTCGTGGTTGTGGTAGAGGATATGATAATAATAATTCCCACCAGAAGTGGAAAAATAATAATTCCCATCAGAAATGGAAAAATAATTATAACCACCAGAAATGTAACAGTTTAATGAAAAAATGCTTTGTTAAAAAGCAATGGACATGTTTTATCAAATCAAATATATTCCCTAAAGTGAATTTGATATATTCCCTGAAGTGAATATTATATCATTATGGAAATTTTATATAAGGATAAATGTGTAGTCATTAATATAATAACCACCTGAAGTGGAAATTGAAATTGGGCATGTAATATACCCAACACCAATAGAAAAATGACTGTAATGAAAAATATTTGTCTAACTAACCACTAACATTTTTATTTTTACTTATTGTTAATGTTTAATTTTATTATTGCTTACTTTAATATATTTGTTATATTATATAAATAGTCGATTATTAAAAATCTTGCAGAACTTTGTTAAATTATAATAATATTTATATGAATGCGCTAGCAATTTTCACTTGCAGTGAAGAGTTAAATTGACGATGATAATGACCACTAGAAGTGGAATATCAAGGAAATTAAATATTTCAGTATCAACTGATATCATTGATAATAGATCAAATGTCATATTCCGGAAATGAGAATTATCATGATATTGGTAACACATAGATTGTTGAATGCTCTAGAAGAGCCAAGTATTAATGTATTAAGGGGAAAACAATTGTTAAAAGCTCAAAAAAGCTGAATATTTTTTTTGAATGCTCTAGAAGAGACAAATATTAATGTATTGAGGGGATAACAATTGTTAAAAGCTCAAAGAAGCTGAATATTTTCCTAATCTAAGTATGGGTAATACAATAGTTACCAATATAATACAGGCTCCAGAAGAGTTGATAATTTATTAAAAGTTCAAAAAGGTGAAATATTTTTCTACTCTAAAATGGGTGAAACAATTGTTACCACAATATCGAGTAAAACAAAAATGGTTGAAGGCTCCGGAAGAGCTAATATTATGTTGTAAAAGGGAACAAAACTTATTATAAATGATGCATTATTTTCCCAAAATTCTTACCGAAATTTATTAAGTTTTAAAGATATTCGCAGAAATGGATATCATATTAAAACTGAGAAGGAAGATAACAAAGAATGTTTTCATATTACAAAAATTTATTCAAGTAAGAAATGTATACTTGAAAAATTTTACACTCTTTCATCTGATTTGTACTACACATATATTAATATAATTGAGGTAAATTTGACTATAAACCAGAAGTTTATAGATTCGGATACATATAAAATTTGGCATGAACGACTAGGTCATCCTAGTTCGATAATAATGAGAAAAATAATTGAAAATACATATGGGCATCCGTTGAAAAACCATAAGTTTATTCAACATAATAAATTTTTCTATGTTGCTTATTCGCAAATGAAAATTGAAAACGAAACCTTCCAAAAGTAAGGTTGGAATTGATTTCTATTCTTACAATGTGATACATGTAGACTAATTAATCTACAATTTAAGTTTTTTTAGTATACTTCCTGAAGGAGTGAAAACACCTGAAATGTTCAATGAGATGTCACATGTTTGCTGGATAATTACATTCCATAATTTTAATGATTTGTTTATAAATTAGGATAAAATTTGAACATCATGTAGCATATGTTCATACACAAAATGGTCTAGCAGAATCATTTATAAGTGTTTGCAATTAATTACGCGACCATTAATTATGCGAACAAATCTCCCTTGTACAATATATGTAATATTGCATTCAGCATTACTTATTTGTTTGAGACCAACAAGCTATCACGATTATCCTCCCCTACAATTAGCTTTTGGTCATGAGCCTCATATTTCTCATCTAAGAGATTTTCGTTGTGCAGCATATGTATCAATTGCTCTACCACAGAGGACTAAAATGGGTCCTCAAAAGAGATTAGGAATTTATGTTGGCTATGAATCTCCTTCAATAATTAAATATCTTGAGCCATTAATTGAAAATATGTTTACTACACGCTTTGCAGATTATCATTTTGATGAAAGCACTTTCCCAAAATTAGGGGGAGAAAATAGAAATATAATTTTAGAAAAGAAATTAATATGCAATGTTCCATCACTTTCTCATATAGATTTTAAATCAAATGATTCTGAACTTGAAGTTCAAACAATAATTCATCTTCAAAATTTAGCAAATCGACTACCTAATGCACTTGCTAATCCTAAACGAGTAACGAAATCACATATACCGGCAGTAAATGAGCCAATTCATATTGAAGTTCCTGAAGAACAACCTGCTAATAATACTCTGACACGCTTGAAGCGTGGACAACCTATTGGTTCAAAGAATAAAAATCCTAGTAAAGGAGATTTATTGATAATGAAAATACTCTAGTTGAGGATATAAATGTTGATACACTTCTGGAAGAAGTGCAAGCAGCTGAAGTACAAATACCTGAAGTTGTTGAAAATGAAGAGATTCAAATAAATTATATTATTAATGAGAAAAGATGGAATAGAGATAAAATGATTGTAGACCATATTTTTTGCTATAATGTGGCTGTAGATATTGAAAATGAGAATATGAATCATGAACCACAATCTATTCAAGAATTTCAGAATAGAAGTGATTGATAAAAATGGAAAGAAGCAATTCAAGCAGAGTTGAATTCTCTTGAAAAACAAAATGTGATTATGAAAAACATATTCTCCAGTGGTGGATGCAATAATTTTTAGATATCTTATTGGTTTGACAATGCAAGAAAATTTGCAAATGCATTTAATGGATGTTGTTACAGCACTTAATAATGATATTTATATGAAAATTCCTGAAGGATTAAAATTGCCAGAAAAACGTGAAAACGAGAACTTTACTCAATTAAGTTGCAAAGATCATTGTATGGATTAAAACAATCTGGTCGTATGTGGTATAATCGATTAAGTGAATATTTGTTGAAAGATGGTTATAAAAACGATCCAATTTGTCATTGTGTTTTTATAAAAAGATCGGGATCCAATTTTATTATCATCTCAATATATGTTGATGACATAAATATCATTGGAACTCCAGAAGAGATTCCAAAAGCAGTTGATTCTTTACAGAAAGAATTTGAGATGAAATATCTGGGAAAGACAAAATTGTGTATTGGTTTACAAATTGAGCACCTAGAAAATGGGCTTTTAGTACATCAATCAAATTATACACAAAATATCCTAATACGTTTTAGGATCTTTACAAATCACATCCATTAATTAAGCAACCCAGTGGTTGTACGATCACTTAATATGAAAAAAAGATATTTTTCATCCTAGACAAAATAATGAAGAAAATCTTGGTCCTGAAGTACCATGTCTTAGCGCAATAGTTGCCTTAATGTATCTTACTAATAATACAAGGCCAGATATTGCATTTTTTGTGAATTTGTTATCAAGATATAGTGTCACACCTACAAGAAGACATTAGAATGGAATTAAACATATAATGCGCTATCTTCGTGGAACTATTGATTTGAGTTTATTTTACTCATATGAACCCAAGCCAGAATTAATCGGATATGCAGATTCTGGTTATTTATCTGATCCACACAAAGCTCGATCTCAGACAGGCTACTTATTCACATACGGAGGAACAGCTATATCTTGGCGATCTTCAAAGCAGACTATTACGGCTACTTCCTCAAATCATGCAGAATTAATAGCAATTCATGAAGCAAGTCGTGAATGTATATGGCTGAGATCATTAATCAAGTATATTCGAGAAGTATGTGGAATAGTTTTGATTAAAGAAGATCTGACAACAATATATGAAGACAATGCTGTTTGTATTGCCCAGTTAAAGGAAGTATACATTAAAAGAGACAGAACAAAGCATATTTTATCAAAATTTTTCTTCACTCGTGATCTTGAAAAGAATGGTGAAATCGGTATTCAACAAATCCGCTCTTGCAACAATTTAGCAGATTTATTTACCAAGGCTTTACCTTCCTTAACTTTCAAGAAACTGGTTTATAGCATTGGAATGCGTCGTCTTAAGGATCTTCAGTCAACTTGCGAATATGGGGAGTAAACATTATACTCTTTTTCCCTTAACTAAGGTTTTTGTCCCACTGGGTTTTTCCTTGGTAAGGTTTTTAATGAGGCAGTGTCCCATTCGCAAAATTTACACATCAAGGGGAGTGTTGAATGTGATGCGTAGCCGGCAGTCACTATGCGGTACTATGCATTGAATTATTGATGCTACTATGCAATACTATACGTGGGACCTTATATTTCTTATTATTTACAGTTTGTGCCATTGAATTTTCTTATAAATTGGATTCAGTTTTCCTTATTCATTACATCTCAAAGATAAGAAATAAAATCTCTTTCATATTCTCTCTGCTTCTCTTCTTATAATTATAATATTCTTGCTGTTATACTTTATTTCCAACAAAGTTCTATTTTTTCTTTCCACGATTATAAAAAAATATTATATATTTGTTCTTGTTTTGTGAATCATGCTAAATAATTATTAAATAAAGTAATTAATTCTTCTTGATTAGAATTTTAATTCTTTGATACGATGGTTGCCTTGACCAGAGTTGTATTTGTTGGAAAAATGAAGGTAATTCGAGGTGGAAATGTGACCCTTGTAAATTTTCGTGTACAATAAGATTCATTATGATACACACAACAGATTTTTATGTCCAAGAACCGGTACTTCATATAAATTTAATGGTAAGGAAATTATATTAGGCACTTGAGAGTTCATGTACTGAACCAGCAAGTAATTCACAAGCAGGAACTTTGGCAGTTAATCAGACAAAATTCCAGGCACAAGTCAACAAT
>CATIWQ010238929.1:0-11683 GCA_949673415.1 Euphorbia schlechtendalii
ATATATATATATATATATATATATATACCTCAAGATTAACGAGTCAACTTCATAATTATTTTCATAATCTTTCGCATGTAATTCACATTCAAGACTTTAGCATTTAAAGAAGTTACATATTATAGCACATGTTTGCTCTCTTATTTAAATATTCCGTACTAGTAAAATTTGTGATTCTTGGCAAACACTTTTTCACTCAAAATGAATTTTCGGGAAAGAGTTTAATAAGTTTGAAAATTGTATTCACCCCTCTCTAGTCCTTTTCAGCCTACTCTAGGCTACATTATTTTTGAGTAACAAAAATATTTTAATACTTAGCTCTTGTAAGTGTTTTTCGCTTCTCTTATTTCAATCTTCCTGATTCAAACATTTTTGCATACTTTTAATACTATTTTGAGTAGTTTGAATGTCAATTTAATTGAGATACTTTTTGAATGAATTAAAGATTTGTTGAAGTTTGAATGTCAAATTAATTGAGATACTTTTTGAATGAATTAAAGATTTGTGCTCCTTGCCATAAATATAAAAACAAAGGGTTTATTATTGTAATGAATTAAATGTCAGTGACACAAAAACTTTTGACTTCTTTTTTGATAAGAAATGTTGACTTTAAATGGCTTCTTTCATAATAATTTGGTGTATAACATTAAATAATTATCATTCCAAAATCAAAATTTTATGCATGAAGCAAACAATAGACTGAATAATTTATCCTGTTTAGCCAAATTAACTTTCTTTGTTATCTATGGAGAAGATTGAACCAAAAATGAGTGCTGGATGTAGCTCAAAAGATATTATAACCAGCAGGAGGTATATTCATGAAATAATAATTTCCTATTAATCTTTTGCAGTGGATTAATACAGATTTTCTTATTTTTGTTTTACTTGTTTGATTTCAGGCTTGAAGGGAAGGTAGCAATAATAACAGGAGGAGCAAGTGGAATTGGAGCTTGTACGGCTAAATTATTTGTGAAAAATGGTGCCAAAGTTGTAATTGCAGATGTTCAAGATCAACTTGGTCTTTCTCTTTCTACCCAAATTGGGTCTCAAGATGTTGTTTCTTTTGTTCATTGTGACGTTGCTATTGATTCTGATGTCCAAAACGTCGTCGATTTCACAATTTCCAAGTATGGAAAGCTCGATATCATGTTCAGCAACGCAGCAATTCCAGGTAATAAACTTGTTAATTGGGGTGCCCGTGTTATTATCCATGATATGCTGCTTATGTATTTTGTATTGTTATTATTCGTATATTTTGAAAGATTGGTGGTGATTAATTGGAAAATATTTCTTTCTGGACCTTAATCTATTTCAAATGTGTGGTTTAGGTATCGAAATTATAGCCTATTTAGAATTTATTTAGCTCCAGCATAAATTAGAATGTTATTGTAACAAATTTTGTTTAATTAAAATTAAATTATACATATAATTAAAAAATTTTATAAATATTAATTCTTGATCCTCCATTTTAGGTCGTATGGATCCGAGCATCGTTACGACAGAAAACGATGATTTCAAAAGGGTTTTTAAGGTTAATGTTTTCGGCAGTTTCTTAGCAGCCAAGCACGCCGCAAGGGCAATGATTCCCGAAAAGAAAGGATGTATTCTTTTCACGTCGAGTAACTCAGCAGCGATTGCTTTCTCAAGTGCTTATCCTTATGTTATTTCTAAACATGCTGTGAATGGGTTGACCAGGAACTTATGTGCTGAGTTAGGTCAACACGGGATAAGAGTCAACTGTGTTTCGCCATTCGGGGTGGCGACGCCAATGATGGCAGCCGCCTTTGGGATTGACAAGAAGACAACTGAAGAGCTGTTTCATTCTGCTGCAAATTTGAAAGGAACAAATTCGGAAATTGAAGATGTAGCAAATGCAGTGCTATATTTAGCAAGTGATGAGGCTAAATATGTAAGCGGTTTGAATCTTGTGGTTGATGGAGGTTATAGTGTCACTAATCCTTCAATTGCTGTTGCTCTTGAAAGCTTGTATTCTTGAGCTTAGCAATTAAATACAAGGAAGCGTAATAACTCTGTTTCCAGTTTCGGAAGCATGAAACTAGCGTTTTTCTGATATTTGTTTCTGCTTTAATAATTGTTTCAATTCCGTGCTATGTATTACACACTATTTGATATGTATAATTAAGTATTGTATTGGTATTTGGGAAATACTGGTGAATCTCTTGTTTGGGTACAATACTTTTATTTTTCCATCAGATCAAAATATTTTCACTTTTAGCATTTTTTAAGTTTTCATTTTTTCTATTACCTTCTTTTTGTATTGGCATGGTTCGGGTATACTAACTCTTAAACCATAATCATTCACATCAAAACCTATGAAGGTATTATACTTGGTATACGAGTTGTTATACCTAGTATACAAGTTATTATATATGGTATACGAGTTGTTATATCTGGTATACGAGCTATTTCATTCTTATATTCGAAGACAATACTCAAATTTACACCAAAACCATATTGTGCATGTCTTATAATTGATAAAAAGACAGGTATGTTGACAATTATACCATGCATAATAATTATCATACCAAGTATATAATAACAATATTATATACTTTGAAATAATATGGGATTCTATATAAACAACCAATTCTTATCGTAATAGATGTAAAACATGATATAATACCTAGTATAAAAATTATTATACGTTGTATAAAGCTCAATTGAAGTCACACAAAGTTACAATATATTGAGTTCCTTGTAAGATAACATATGTTATTTCATCTTTTCTCACTTTAGCAACTGTTCTTCTTGATGTCCTTAAAGTACGACTCAAAATCCGTGAAATTTCAGGCTTAACTCTAACCAGCCTTTCTTAGGTGATTAGTTGAGGTTCTTCCCATTGTTTCAAGCTCTGGCTTAATATTGAAAGATTGTTGTGCATTTGCAAGTTCATTGAGTTCTTCAAATATGTTGTTAAACTTGATATACGAGCTATTACAGTTAGGGGTGTTCATCGGTTGGTTCGATTCAATAACCGAACCGAACTGAATATATCTAAAACTAAATAGATGAAAAAATGAAAGCCGAAACTGAATCGAAGTAGATAAGTAACCGAAACCGAACAGAATTATTTGGTTCGGTTAGTTTGGTTCATTTAATAGATTAATTTTTTTTGTTCTTTCATTTTCTTGTTAAAATTCTATTTATTTTATATATAATTATCACTAACACTTTCATTACATATATAATTTAAGATGTATATCTTGTATAAAAGCAATAAAATGAAATAATAGTGTCTTAAGAACGTGATGCTATTGATATGACAAACTTAATGAAATTAAGTTCGTTGATTAAATTTTTATATATGTAATTAATTTTTTAGATATATTGAATTAATCGGTTGGTTCAGTTATATCACTTATTTTTATATTGAAACCGAACCGATTTAATTAATCGAAAATCTATAAAAGTTACTGGTTAATCAAGACGGTAATTGAACATGAAAAAATTGCAAGGCAGAATTTCAAAACTTAAAATTAACCTAAAGGATCTCCTAAGCATTCCATGATTGATATAATCTAAGTTAAAATATTCCATAGATGCTTATAGGTTTATAAAGCTTATAAAAGAAACCTAACATCTAAGTTTAAAACATTACAACTTGATACGTACTTTCTCTTTTTTTGGTTTCGATGTTCCCTTAAAGCAATTCGGCAGAACTTCGTTAGCACGAGCTTTCAAACTAAGATGCCATCTACGATTGATCCACACGAATCCTCACCAACTAAAACCTTAAAGGTAGAACCCGTTAGTAGACAGCAGTTGCTAGACCGCTCGAAGACCAACCCGAAAATATAAAATGAGAAGGCTCACTTCAATTAAAAGAGCCTTCAAATTGTTTGGAGAAACTCGTGAAGGATCTCGCACAACGAACGAAGAAAGAGATGTCGAACTCAGAGAGAAAGGCTGAGCTAAAGTGTCGAATAAAGAGGAACTAGAGGCTTATATATAGGGAAAAGGGGGAGTTTAACTCCCCCTTAAACACAAAGTGGAATAGGAATATTCACATCCCACTAAGCGGGTTAACCACGCGGGTCACTTGGACCTGCGAGGTAAGCCGCGAATCCCCTTCACAAGTCAAGCCCGCTTGTGCCACAAACATGGGCTTGCGGGCTTGCAGCCCTCTAGCACACACGGGCTTAGCCTGCGAGCTTTCAACTTACGGGGCAGCTGTGCAGGCCTCACTCTAAGCATCCCGTGTTCATTTGGGGTCTACTTGCAATAGGAAAAGTTCCCTTGCTCCACTCCATGATATTTTTCTCTATTTTCTCTTTATTCCCTTTAATTATTAATTTAGTCCAACTAATTAATAATTCTTCTAACGAATTCGAAAAACAGATATTCTCTATATAGACCTAGTCTATAGGTTCTTTACTTAGTCCGATAAAGACCCATAGTGTGTGCCTCATAGGATCCCAAAGTATTGAGCTGGTAGAGGTTAACCTAAACTTGGCTTCCCATCCGGGAACCTTAGGGCTCAGTGTTCTAAACCGATATGGAACCCGGTAGCTCTAGATGATCAAATGGGCTTTCTAGCAAAGGCATATGATCCCCCGATACTTGGAATTTCACGTGCTTGTGACTTGATATGGTTCTGCAGTGGAAAACAATACAATACACTCCTGCCATCATGTTAAGTACCATCTAGTTTATTAAGCTTAGATTAAGTGTCAGCTCATGTGATAACCGTAGCTATCCTGGAATTAAACTTATTCGCGAAGAATACCACTCAGCCATTATGTATCAAGATTAACTAGAATCTCGTTCTATCAATCTTATACTCTAATTAGAGGTTTATGAGTGTGTCAATTCAACAAGGGGCCCTAAGGTACATCTCTCACTATATCACTATATCAAGAGCGATGGATCCCATCTTTACTACTCGGCTTACCAACATGTGATCATCGCTATATCCGTAATCACCCGTGTCATCTTGATCGCCAGAATATGAATAAGTATGACCCAAAGCATAGCAACTCCTACACAAGGTAGCCAGTATCTCAAGTCTGAGGATACTTGTACTGCTACTACAATAAGACATGACACCAACACATGGATATAGTTATTTTTGAGTGACTATCTTATAGGATTCTCCAATGTATTACCCGAATACATTCATGTGTTAACTCAAGGTAACACCTTCAGCTCGTGAGATCGGCTGCTTGGATCTAATCCAAGGAGTAACCCTACACATGCTAGTCTATCCATTCCATTGATGTCTAGTCTCAATGAAACTATGACTAGGGATATTTAGACTATTCATAGTAACACGTACGTGTAGTTCTCACACCACATAGCTCCCATTATGTCCTTGCACTTTTATGCTAATAAATAGTCACAAACTTTGTCTCATCAATGCCCATATACATATTTAATACTATTCATAAATGATACCAGCGAGATACATGAATTGATTAAAAGCACTGATAAGCAACAAAGATGTCTTAGTTATTATTAATAATAATCCGAAACTATTTGTACATTATAGCTAATAAAGATATATCGCCCTAATTTCCTCGAGGGCATACATCATGTCTAACAATCTCCCACTTGCACTAGAGCCAACTACCCATGTGATTCATGCCATACTCATTAACATGTTGGTCATGTTTAACTTGAGTCAATAGCTTACTTAGCCCATCCGCTAAATTCTGATCCATTAGAATGTATTCTAAATTTATATCTTTTCTTGCTACTATTAGGACGGTCAGCAACAAATCCCAAGTACTCAAGAAGTCAACATAACCTTAGCACATTGACAAAGGAAAAAATCCAAGAAAGTTGAGAAATTGGAGGAAAGAAATCTAGTCTATACTGAAAATTGACATACTCGTTAATAGACATTTACGATATTGTTTCTCATAATCTGCATTTTTATTTGATTTCTAAAAGTGGGTGGACCAAAGAATTTCACCATGATTCACACGATTAAATTTTTATTAACAAGTAAACTTAATCTGTTTTTATTGGTTCAAAATATATTTTCACACAAACTACATTTTTTTGTTTGTTCACACACGTGACTTTTTAAGATAGATTTTTGGCACGGTCCGCCCATCCCGATGAAGAAATAATATATGCATCATGGTCATGACTAATAAGAGCCGAATGGAACCAGATTGTCTTTCTCTAGAATCAGATTCCGGATTTAAATCTCATGTTCCGTATTCGTCAAATTTCAAAATAAAAAAATTAAAGTTGAGTTAACTAGGATAAAATTACCACCGTAATTTTGCAGTCATTACCAAATGGCAGATTACTTTTTTAGGTAATTTTGCCACCATTACCACGTGGCAGATCATTTTTTAAGGGATAATTTTACCATCGTAATTTTACCAACCGTAAATTTGCCAATGTGGCATTTATTGCGGGCAATCATCACGATTTACCCAATCTCACATGAAAATGGCAAATTTACGGTGGTAAATTTGCCAAATGTCAGTAATAAATTACTGAGTTGACAATTAGCAGATTTAGTGGTAAATTTACCACCGTAAAGGCAAATTTATCACCGTAATTTTTCCAAATGTCAATAATTTATTACTGAGTTGACAATTAACCAATTAGATTTTGTGATAAATTTACCACTGTAATTTTACCCCAAAAAAATTACCACCGTAAAATTGCACACATGTCAGAAGATAATTTTGATCAGTTTATGTCAAATCAGATTCTGGTAAATTTACCACCCGTAATTTTACCCTAGGCAAATTTACCATCGTAATTTTGCCAGCTTGCTATTTAAACCTCAATTCACTGAACGGGGTGGGGTTGAAAAAAAAGAGACAAAAAAAGATAGAGACAAAAAAAGGAAAGAAAGAGTAAATGTTATATGACTATCTTTGAATTTATATTCACCTCCAATATCCTAATTAAGGATCATTTCTACCGTTTTCTTCTATTATTGTCTTTGGTAACAACTAAATTTCAAGATCATTTTGTAGTAATCCCTTAAAAAAATCATTTCCTAACCAGCTCTCCAGTCATCCTATACTGTCAAGTAGGTAAATCTGAGGGTAATATACTTTAATTTTTTTTATGATCATTTTAAATCATTTTTAAGCACATACTAACCATATTTGTGTTATTTTTATGTGTAAAATTTGAATATGTGACCCGAAGTATTCGATGGAGTTTGAGAAATTCTCGAATTTATTTAAATGATGATTGAATTATTAAACCCAAGAGTTCAATATCTAGTGATTTGCATAATTTTTTATGATGAAATTTATAATTAAATTTCATTTCTATCATTTTTGTAAATATGCAAATTTCCATTGTAATCACTAACCCACTAACAAAATAATAAAATCAATAGACTAACTACTAACCTGAATGTATGAATTTATTTTCAAGCACTTTTACTTTCCCGCAATTTATTCCCCGGTATTTATTGGAAATAATATGTAAAAATAATATGAATATATGTAGGATAAAAATTATTTTCAACAAAATTAAAATATAATTTGAATCAAATTTGCCATTAACTACTTTATCTGAACTCGGAATCTCGTTTTATAGGTATGAAAATCCCTCTCGGATCAGTATACCACAATTCCTAGTGAAACTGAACCGGGTGGTGACTCCATTTTATTTAAATAATACATGAATTAATTTGAAAAGAATTATTTGCCTAGCTACAGATTTTAATAAATAATTACTTTTTATTTAATCTTGTGAACATAAATTTGTTCCTATAAAATAGGAAATGTTTTATGTATTAACTTCTGAAGGTTGTTTTAACCAATATAATGTTTTGTGAATAAATACTCATTTATACAATTGTTATGATGTTTATACAAGTATGATAATATATATAATGTATAACAATACTATTCAATCACATTTCTTATGTTATTTACAAAAATGTCAACATTACATATGTGACATATTTTAAATAACATTATCAAATCTAATAAACTTCTTAATTATATATAAACAATATTTAATATCTATTAAATAAAAATTTTGATTTCTTTGTTACATAATGTCATTTTCAATTAATCAACTATTAATATTCATACACTCCAAAGCATTTTTTAAATCAAATTAAATCCAGTCTTTGTAAAACAAGCAAACATTATTTTCACGAAATCTTCAAAAAAAGTCGTCAGCTCACAGTGGCGACTTCGCTGGGGAACAGGAGCTATGTAGTTTTTTATACTCTTTTGATAAAGTAACGAAAGCATTTAACATTTATAAAATTTGATTCGTCAAATTTCATACCTAGTTAAGGATCAAATTTTAGTCTTAGTCAAATACCAACCATTTCATTTTTTCCATCGTTCATTCATTTAACATTCATTCATTCATATTATAGTAGGGTTTTAGAACCCAAAAATGTGTCTTGACTTCATTAATGATGATAGGAAAAGGAACACGACATGGTGGAAAAAACAATAAAGGATACTGTAATGCAGACAGTTTAAGACATGTTTCTTTCCCCAGAGTTTATAATACAATTTCGCGAGGCAGAAGGGACTAGCAGAATGACGAGTGAAGAAGGGGTGGAACTTGTCGTAGTTAAGGCTAAGATGGCTGATTTTGAAGAAATCTTAACTAAAATGCAGAAGATCACAGGATCGTCCACTTCAAAGTATTCTAATCCTGGTAGTTTTTCTCTAACACATGCCCAAGCTTTACCCACTAACTTCATGATGCCATACATTGCCCCGTTCGACAGAGTTGGCTCTCTGGAAGCACACATTGAAGGATACCTCAGGGATATGACCAGTATGACTGTACCACCAGCTCACATGGTAAACTTGTTTCAAATAACCCTACGAGGATCATCCACAGAGTGGTATATGAGGATGCCTACCGAAGTGAAATTAGACTAAGGATTATTAAGCTCTTTATTCCTAGATAATTATGCATTCAATGTAAAGGTGAAGATAACCTTACAAGACCTGGAAGAATTAGATAAAGGCCCAATGAAACCTTTGAAACATACTACCTCAGATGGATGGCAGTACAGGTGTAGGTAGATGGAGCTTTGAAGTTAGAATCTTTCGTTATAAAGTTGATCTAATCAGAAGTATAGTGACTAAATGAAATTAAAAGATTTCAATACTTTCAATCAAGTTGTCGAATATGCCAAGAAACTAGAGAGATGCGAAAAAGAGGATTGGTTAAAAAGGGAGGAATATCAATCTTATAATAGGTCACGAGGCTATGACAAAGGGAACTCCTCAAGATAAACTATGTCAGGATATTCCAAATATCCGCAAAGTGCAACGAAGAAGATTGAGACTATGGCCGCTATTGCCCCCCAAACAAGGAAATCTATTTCTCCTTGGGTCGATTCCTTATCACAAATATTCACAAAGATGAGAATGGTAGGTCATATGCAGAGCTTGAAGTTATATGTCCCTCCATAACCGGTAGACAGGGATAATTTCTATGTTTATCATATAGTAAAAGGGCACTAGACAAATAAGTGTACTAGGTTTTTGAAGGACATCCAACAGATGATTGTAGATAAGAGGCTTGAAGAGCCTTAGAGAAAGCCTAGCACCCAAGATAATCCATTGTCTGACTTCCATTCATCCATCAACGCTATCTTAGTAGGGGTCAAGGGAGATGAAGAAGAGCAGGACCTCCATCAAAATTATTGGTATGATCCTGATTTTGGGTAGAATCCAATAAATGAAGAGATCCATACTTTGCATAATTTTGAGGAGTACAATGAGATGTTGAGACAATACGGGGTGGGATAAATTTGACATTTCACCCTACGTTATGTATTGGGGCAAGTTGGATCCTTACGTTTTCTTAGGGGATTTTTTATGCCCTCATGAATCAGAACACCATCATGTACTTTAGGTATAGTCCTCAGTTTAGAAGAACCCTTAGAGGACCCACTCTAATTAGGTATGAAGTCCTTCCAACTGGGAATGTTTGGAATTGGTATTATGTTTGGGACTTCTTTTTAGAACATTTTGTGCCACAAAACATAGTTCCACTTATTCTTCCATATTACGGGTTGTGGCGAGCCCCAACAATTGATATGTAGAATATCGGAGGGGAGGAGTATCCCTCGATCATGGAACAGTAGCCAGCCATTAATCCCGATGCTCAATTTTATCCTTATGGTAATATGGAGAACTTCCATGTAGGAGAATCTTCACAACAACCACCTCCTCTAGACGTAGGAGCAAGTAGTGCTGTTATCGGGGTATAAATAATCTATCCACAACATCTAGGTGGCAACGATGAGCTAGCCTATAGCACGGGGAGCAATAATGTTGACCTCTACGATCCAGAAACATCATGGTACAATGATACATATTGGAGTCAATATGTCTTTACAAATCATGCTGTTCTATGAGTTAATCGTGCATATCTCAAATCCAGGATAACGTGGAGGAGGAAGCCAATAATTTGATAGAGAACTAGGCTAATTTGAGAATTCTAGAAAAGAGTGAAGATTTGGAAGAAAGGTTAGAGGAGGAAGACCTAGAGGAGCACCCAGAAGAAGATTCGGAAGAACAAGTGTTCGCCACTTTTCTACTGATAAGTTTAATAGTTTGTTTGCAAGATTCGGCTATATATCAACGGTGCCAAAAACTTGTTCACGTAAAATATAGGTGTTGTTAATACCCCTTATTAAAATAGAAAAATGATGATAACTGCAAGTATACAGTTGCGATGTAGTTTTAAAAGATATCGATCTCACAGGGAAGGACTAGCTCTAAAGATCAAATAGAGAAAAAGGATAAAGAAAATAATATGTATTGATATTTTTTGCGTAGGAGGGTTAGAATGAAGAATGAGTAAATATAGGTATGAAAGATTAGAGAATCTAAATATATAGATTTTCCCTATGAAATAAGGATAGTAGAGAAAACATGCAAGTTCAACAAAGATGTTACGATTCATTAAACTAATCTAACAGACTTTGTTCTAAATATTTAAATGTTCAATTATTCACTACAGAGCAACAAATGAAATGACTTTTCTAAACCTAGCGTAAACGAATCAAGATGATTATATAAACCTGGACAACGTCAATACTATGCTTAGTACAGGTCGCTCTCACATAGCCACATTAAGCAAGTTACCATTCCAAAAATGTTGGCTCACCAAATAGTGTTATATCACAGATCCAGTGATTATACACGATATTGTTAAACCCGAAACTACTCTCAAAATTAAATCCAACGCATATAACTTGAGTAATATAAAAGACTTAACATGAAATACGCATTATGACACATAGACATATCATAAACTTTGAAATAGAAAGTATAAGTAGAGAGCAAAGCAAAGATGTAAGGTATGCAAGTGAAAGCTAAAGTTGATCAAATCGTATCCACTCTTTAATGGGAGTTATCAATTCCTACATTTCCTACGTCTGCTTTGAATTCAGTTTCGGTCTGTACAGAACCTCCGCTAGGATTCTATTCTTTGCAAATATCGAACAAATGAATATTGAAGAATGAAAAATTTTATTGATAAGTGATTTGAAAGTACACTTATACAATAATCGCTCGAGAATATGGAGAAATCTAGTGATCGAAATAAGGATTCTAATCACTTAAACATTTTCTCGCTAACACTTATGAACGTAGTGAATTCTCTATCTATACACACACTATATCTCTCTTATGCACTCTAATATTTTCCCTCTATATCACTCCACTGTGATGCATTGTGATGC
>CATIWQ010238956.1:0-12624 GCA_949673415.1 Euphorbia schlechtendalii
TCAAGAAAAGTGGTATGTAAATGGTATAAAGTTGAAAACTCAGAAAAAAGGTGTTTGAATGAAACTACATAAGGAAACAAAAAACAAAAACTAAAAAAAATAGGAGAAAGAATATAGGTTAGTTATTGAGAAAAACAAAGACTGCATGTATATAAAGCTTGGAGGTCAACCTGTATACTTTGGGATGGAGCATTTCATACTGATTTCATGCCTACCAACAATAGTAGAAGACCACTACAAGATGATAGACACCAGTGAATTAGCTTAATTCCGTAACAAGTATTTCCCCAGAAACAAGGGAGGCATCACAAAAAATATGATAGAGATTGTTCTGAGGTAAACAAATTTGATAGATCAAAGCCTGAAAATCTGGGTCAAGCTTGAAAATGATGATGACTACTTCATCCTTTGTGATGGTGTACTTCATAAGTTGCTACCTGATGGGGAATGAGCCGAGCAGCAAAATCCCGCTCAAATACTTTGATTTAGTGTACTCGAGAAACTACACAAAAGTAGCTTGGGGGAGCCTATCTTACCAAGCAACAATGAATGGACTGAAATCACCAATGAGAAGAGAAGGACCAAAACAGTGATACGTGATAACCGCCTTCCCAATGGTTTTCCAAGTCTAGTTTTATGAAGTATATGAACCATGCGAAGGTGTGGTGTGTGAGAGAATCAACCTGAAGAAGGGAGAGGAATTCAAGGGAGGTTTTTCATGTGGAGGCCTAAAAACACAGCTTTAAAAACTACTGGCATGGAAAACAATCTGTTCAATTTCAGCCCAAATTTGGTAAGTACTAATATCCTGTATGAAGCTTATAAGTACCATTTATTAAAGTAGAAAAAGAAAATAAAAAAATTAAGAATCTCAAATGGATATTGGTAGGAAACTGGTAGGTTTCTGGTAGGGAACAGTTTCGATTGACAAAAAACATGTTTTATTTTGATTAAAAAAAATACTATGATTCATTCATTTTGTTTATCCTATAAAAAATGATTTTAATATCTAACAAATTGACATGCAGATAAAAATAAGAAAAATCATGCCAACTGAGGAGGAGTTGCGTAATGTGAAATTGGGTGAATTCAACCCATTCCCTGAATTACTGAAGTTAGGAGATATGTGCTTGGAAGATATTGAAACATCAAAAAAAGTGGAGAAGTTAGAGAACATAGTGAAGGAGATGGGGGAGAAAATTGAAAAACTAGAGAAGAACTAGAGCAATCTAATGCTCGAAATTGCTGAACTAGGGAGAATCATCCAGGACAACGTCCTCAACAAGAAGAAAAGAAGATACGAGATGTCATCGAATAGTGAAAGAGGCTCTAAGAATGAGCTAAGTGATGATAATGAAGAATCTGAAGAAGGCGAATCAAGTCAGTCCAACGTCACAATCGACAAATCTCAAGGAAACAAGCTAAAAGATGTCATTCACCCCATGGATATAGATGTAAGTTAAAAAAAATTGATAAGATGTAATGCTCAAATTAACGTAAAGAATTGTTTATTTACAACATCAAAATCTAAAAAAATTACAAATTGTCAAACAAGGGGGAAAGATCAATGAGGATGCAAGTGATGAAATGATCCCAGATACTACTGAGAGTTTGCTGGTTGGAAATGTATGTATCCATTGCTTGATTAAATTAAAATGACCCTATTATGGATGATAACAAAATCTAACAAAACACTCAATTCAAAACTCAGGAAGCAGATCAAGAAGAGGATAAAAAAACAGAAGAACTCTGAATAACAGAGGAAAGAAATAAGGTAAAACAAGAAAAGGAATAAAAAATAAAAAAAATGCTATCTATTAAACCTATTATGAAGCTAATACATGTTTCTTTATAATGAAATCATAACTCAACGATATCATGGAGGTGTTAGAAGAGGAAGAAGAAGGAGGATTAAAAAGTGATGGATCTAAACCAACAAAAAAAGAGGTAAGAAATGCAATCTAGTATGAAAACTGGTGTGGAACTTTATATCAGAAAAGAAATATGGTAGGCATCTGGTATGAAAAAATATAATCTGGAAGGAAAACAACATACCAACCTAAAAAACATTTGATTGACAAAAATTTTTACATACACGAGCTATTATTTAACAAAAAAAATGTGCTCTTTTCAGGCTTTGTACATTGAAGAGGAATACAATGCAACAGTTGAACTGGATAGTGAGAATCAGGATCAATTCCGGGATCCCATGCTAGGACAGCAGTAAACAACCAATGAATATTAAATCCCAATAATCACAATAGCCACTCAGAGCCAAGAAAAAACACAACCAAATGAACAAACATTAGAAGGAGAAATCATACCTATTCTAGTAAGAAAAAAGAAACATGATAACATACGTTATTTACCCGAAAAAAACATATTTTATCTTGTATCCATCTGGTAGGTATCTAGTATATGAAAAGCACGCAACTATTTTTTTTACTTAATAACTATGTTAAAGTAATAATTATCACTACAAATCATTATTACTATTTTGTGATAATAGTTTTATGTTAAAGAAAAATATGCTACTTTAAAGCAACTATGAAGATGTAAACTGTCATTTTCCCCAGGTTGTTGGCAGTGATCAAGATCAACTAGAGATAATCCCATTGGACATTGAGAGCCAAGAGGAAGAACAACCAATAAATGAAGGAGTGATCATATCTAGTATGGTAAGAAAAAACATTAAAATTTATATAAATATAAATCACATTGATGATTGATTCCTTCACAGAGCAGGACAAAGAAACAATTCAAATAAGGGCGACGTATGCAAGAGAGAAAAAAAGACCTACTTTCCACCTACTAACCCCAAGCACTGATGAATCGCAAGAGAGCAACCAAGCGATGGAAAAGGAAAAGTTTACTGCAGTGACCAAAGACAAGTTGAATGAGAACAAATTGGAAGCGGCCAATGCAATGCAAATCCTCTCCGCAAAGAAGGTACAACTACAAAACACATAGAAAAAAAATGCAGAAAAGGAAACTAGTAAGCAACTGGTATGTAACTAGTAGGAATTTGAAATTTTGAAATAAAAATAGAATTGAATCACTGATAGAAAACAAGACATGAATAAATGAATAAACATGAAAACTAGTAGCTAACTAGTATGAAGATAGCAACTGAGGTACAAACTACTGAGATTTATTAAAAATCTAACCTATATTTCTTATTATATCCTATCAGGATGATTCTCCCTTCTCCCTGGACTCCACAGACAATTCAATACTCAATAAAATAGAGGTCGATTACATGGAAAAAAAATCAATGGAGATGAAAAAAAAGGTGAGTATACAAAATAAAGATTCAAAATACTAGATAAATGCATGCATTCATCGTTGGATACTTATGTTTTATTTTTGTCCCAACTTTGTTGCATGAAAAAGGGAATGAAGAAAGTGCGATTTGCAAGCACAGTGAGTGATGAAAAGATAGTGAAACCCTCCATAAGGCCCGTTCAAACTCTTCCAGCAAAAGTACAACCATCCCGAGGAAGAGGAAGGGGCAGGGGCAGGGGTAAAACAAAAGGAGATGAAGATGATGAACCACAGCATCCTGCAAAAGGACAATATATAGCCCCCAAAAAACAAGAGCTAAGAGAGAAGAAAATCTTCGAAATGAAACCTCTAAAGTAGATACCCAGGAGTAAGTATGTTATTGATGATATTGCACTTCTTGGAGAAGAATTAAACACGGATGCTACAATAAAAGATATGGAAATATACCTAAGAGAAGACATGCTCGATTCTAGAACCAAGTAAGTTAACCTCCTCATAGATAGAGATTATCTATTTTTTATCATATATGTATATTTGAATAAAAAAATAGAAATGAAACTGAAATATTTTAAATACCAAACACATCCATCAGAGAGAACAAGATGTATGAGGGTGAGAACGAAATTATGCCCCTGTTCAGTTACAAGGTTGCTGATGTTAGAAGCAAAACATTCTAGGCGGACCTCTTCTTCTCAGGATCCTACCTCTGGAGCGATGTAAGTTAGAAAAAACATACAAACTTCTCTTTTTTTATTAAAAAAACTGTGTTTAATCTATTTAATAATGTGTTATATCTATTTAACTGGTATGTAACTGGTATTATAACTGTTAGGAAATTAGTATCTAACTGGTAGGAAACTAGTATGTAACTGGTATTATAACTGGTAGGAAACTAGTATTTGACTTTTAAGAAATTGGTATCTAACTGGTAGGAAACTGGTAGCAAACTAGTATTAACTGGTAGGTAACTGGTATTATATCTATTTAGTAATGTGTTATAAATGTGATAAATCTCCTATGACATATCAACATAGGGAACTAAAAAAAGTACTTGATGAAAGAAAACTAGAACTTAATACATGAAAACTGACATTGCAAATTTTGAAGAGGGGAAAACACATATGATATAGTTAAAAAAATGTTGCAGCACATTGATCTTTTAATGTATTACCTAAGAAAATAAGGTAAATACTGCCCGAGGATTAAGCACCATTTCACAACAACTGAACTGGCTTTTGATGGACATATTTTGCTGAGCGAGCAAACAATTGACAATAACAAGTTAACAGAAATGCAAGTGGACCAAATAATAAGCATGGGCGATATAATATCATCGCGTATCATGGGGATTGGAGCACACTATCTTGAGCCATGGGATGGAGTTGAAAATGTGTACATGCCAATGATAGTAGGAAATAATTACTGGATCCTTGGTAGATTCAATGTGAATACAAGGAAGTTGTACATATATGATTCCATGGGCTACAGATCAAACTTCAGTGAAACCATGAAAGTAGCTAAACGATATGCTCAGATGCTTGCATATTATGTTAACAAATTTAGTTTCTTGCACCAAGCCCCGCTACCTAGGGTTCATAGCTTTGAAATTGAGATGGTGCAAGGCTAGCCACAACAAACTCTATGGTACGCTAACCACTACTAGATTTTTTTTCTATTCTATTGAGATGTCGCAAGGCTTGCCAAAAAAATGAAAATACTAAAAATTCATGATCTTTTTAACTAAAACTGTAGTGATTGTGGTGTGTACATTCTGACATACATTGAGTGTGAGATCGAGGGGAAAAGGATGCCAAGGAAGATTGATATTAATCTACAAAGGAAAAGATATGCCTTGACCCTTTATGAACATGGGTAGAGAAGCGCACAATTAAATGAAGAAAGCGAGGATGATATTTTCAGGGATATGAATGAATTGTTTGGTATTTGACATGTAAAATGCACAGCGTTTAATTGATTTTCATTTGATTTTAATACAAAGTCTTCCATTTTGTAAAAAATAGCATATACTCATTTTGTAAAAAAAAACTCATCATGAAGAAACCGGTATCTAAAAATAAGTTTGCTATGAAAAAAAACTGAACTTGTATAAAACAAAAAAAAAGGAAAAACCGGTATCTAACTGGTATGAAAGTTTTAAAAGCAAGTTTACCAGTGAAAAAACCAAGTTAACTTACAAAAAAAAGGTATGAAACTGGTATATAACTAGTATCTAACTAGTATGAACATTGTAGAATCAATTAACAACTGAATACTTTGCTTAAAAATAGAAGAAAAACTGACTTACTGTACAAAATGGAGAAACTAGTATCTAACTGGTATCTAAATGGTATCTAACTGGTATCTAACTGATATGAAAGTCTTAAAATCAAGTTATTGTATATATTGAAAAGAAATTAAATAGTTAAAAATGAAAGAGTAAGAAACTAAAAAGTTAGCAAGAAAAGATTTAGTAATTTAGGGAATACTTATAGTAGAAAATAACAGGTTAGAGTAAAGGATCTCATTTCTGGTATTCAAAAAATGTTATCATATATTGGTTCATTTTGTCAAAAAAAACTCATCATGAAGAAACTGGTATCTAAAAACATGTTGGCTGTGAAAAAAAAAAACAACTTAACTTATATAAAACAAAAAAAGGAGAAACCGGTATCTAACTGGTATGAAAGTTCTAAAAGCAAGTTTACCAGTGAAAAACCCAACTTAACTTACAAAAAAAAGGTATGAAACTGGTATATAACTAGTATCTTATTGGTATGAACATTGTAGAACCAATTAACAACTGGATACTTTGCTTAAAAATAGAAGAAAAACTAACTTAATGTACAAAATGGAGAAACTAGTATCTAACTGGTATCTAAATGGTATCTAACTGGTATCTAATTGATATGAAAGTCGTAATATCAAGTTATTGTACATATTGAAAAAGAAATTAAATAGTTAAAAATAAAAGAGTAAAAAACTAAAAAGTTAGCAAGAAAAGATTTAGTAATTTAGGCAATACTTATAGAAGGAAAAAACATGTTAGAGTAAAAGGATCTCATTTCTAGTTTTCAAAAAATGTTAGCATATATTGGTTCATTTTGTAAAAAAAAACTCATCATGAAGAAACTGGTATCTAAAAACATGTTTGCTGTGAAAAAAAACAACTTAACTTGTATAGAAGACAAAAGGAGAAATTGGTATGAAAGTCCTAAAAGCAAGTTTACCAGTGAAAAAACCAACTTAACTTACAAAAAAAAGGTATGAAACTGGTATATAACTAGTATCTAACTGGTATGAACATGTAGAACCAATTAGCAACTGAATACTTTGCTTAAAAATAGAAGAAAAACTAACTTAATGTACAAAATGGAGAAACTAGTATCTAACTGGTATATACCTAACTTAACTTAAAAAAGGGAGAAACTGATATATATCTAGTATCTAATTGGTATGAAAATTGTATAACCAATTAACAACTGAATACCTCACTTAATTACAGAAAAAAAGGACTTAATGTACAAAATGGAGTAACTAGTATCTAACTGGTATCCAACTAGAAAAAACAAGTTTACTAAGAACTTAACCTGCAAAAAAATCTAATTGGTATCTAACATGAATTATATGACAAAAAAAATGTAAAACACAAATGTGATATCTAAAAAAAGTTAGAAATATGGTAAAACTGGTTAACAAAAGACATTTTATGGAAAAACAACATTTAAAAAATAAATATTTTATGAAAAAAAATATTTAAATAGATTTGATTACATCAGAAAAACAACTTAAAAATCAAAAAAATTCAAAAAAAGGCCTATCTACACACCTACTTAAAAGTGGGAGGTTACAAAACTAAAAAAGTGATAAAAAGGGTAAACTGAAAATCGTTCAACTTACCATTCTTCAGCAAACAAAAAATTCTAGAGCAAAAGGCGATTTGGTTGAAAAAATCAGGCAAACAGAGATTCAACATGATAAAACTTGACTCATTGTCAAGCAGAAGCTTCAGTACACAAAAGAAGAAGAAGAATAGACAACAAACTCTAACCACAAAAAGAGAAGGTAACAAAATTCGAAAACCCTAGAAAAACTAGAAAATCGTTACTGGAAAAATCCTTCTAATCATTTTCAAAAACTACTTTTAGAAGATGAAAATGGCTCCAAAAAACCATAGTAAGGGAAAGGCACTGGCAAATGTAGCAGAGAAAAAGGTGACAAAATTAATTGTTATTTTAACACATTGTTCGATTGAAAAAAACTATAAGATATGTAGTATGTTTCTGGTCATTTTGTTAAATTTCCATTTACAAATGATGCAGATGGAACAAGGTGATACCTTAGTTCCTAGAATACAGAAAAATTACAAACTGATCTATCCAAAAGACTGCAATTGGGGGAAAGGAGTTCATGTGCCTTCAACCAATGAAGTGATTAAATTCATCAGAAGAAATGTGACACCAAATGTATGGGAAAGACTGAGAGAATCAATATTTGGTGAGTTCTTCAAAATGCCAGAAATGAGAGTGCAGAGAACTTTACTGCACAACCTAATACTGAGAGAGGTTAAGCAACCTCACAAGGACAGCATATGCATACCGCTTGATAACAAGCATCTCGTATTTGCCGCATAGCACTTCTACCTTATTTCTGGACTCAAACCAGAAGCTGAAGATAACTTCAGAATGGAGAAAACAAATAAATCACTAGAGTTCCTAGGCAAATATTTCCCTTCAAAGCTAGCATTCATCAGAGGGACAGAACTACACAAACTTCTTGAAATGAGAGAAATAGACAACAATGATGACTGCTTCAAGCTGGCGATGGTGTACTTTATATCCTATTACATAATGGGAAGGGATATGAATCCGTGGATACCACAGTAATATTTGGATTGTGTCCATGATGGAACATATATAAAAGCAGCATGGGGAAACTATCCTTTGATGAAACAATTGAAGGACTCAAGAAAAATGGGTAGAGAAACAATAGGCCATCGAATTACATACTCTAGGGATGCCCCATAGTATACCAGGTATGGTTTTACGAAGTGTGTGGGGCCTGCAAAGACTTTTTGTGCACAAGGGGGTTGGAGACTGATACGGAATATTTCAAGCCATGGTTCTTCCATTGGCAGCCAAAAGATGAAGATTTCAAGACTGGTATGTTGAATGTCAACATCTTCAACAAGAGTGCAATAAATGTAAGTATCCTTCATAACTGAAAATTACAAAAATTCACACTATGTACTTGAATTTATGAAACTAGTAGGTATCTGGTATGAAAAACAAAATGCGTTAATAAAAAAAATGTCTCAGACAAACTGGTATGTAAATGGTATGAATTTAAAAAATCTAAAAAATTGTTGTAAAAAATAGTTTGGATTAAGCTACATAAGGAAACTGGTAAAAAGAAACTATTGAAAAATAAAGGAGTCTAGAATTTAACTGGTAGTATGTATCTGCTGAATTGTGGGAAAATGGTATATAACTGGTATGAAGAAAAAATTGAATTCATAAAGTGGTATATAACCGGTAACCAACTGGTATGAATATAAAAAAATGGTATATATAACTAGTATGAAGATTAGTTTATTCAAAAATGAATTAATAGACTCTGACACATCCATTTAAATTCAGCTCAAGCTGAGGAAAATTGAGGAAACGCAGGAAGAATTAAACAATCTCCATCTACATAACTACTTCCCTTATGTAGAACCCCGAGAATTTGAGGAGTTATTTGGGGGTGGGAATGCAAAGGGGACCACCAATACCGAGCTAATGAATGAGTTAAGAGACTTAAAAGCCACCATCCAGGAGGAGTTCAAGAAAGTAGATAAGAAGCTAGAGAACTTGACAGAGCAAGTTATGGAGATCAAACAAATTCTCAGGGATAACAACCTGATGAATGCACAAGATGATGGAGAGGAGAGTTTGAATAGAATAAATGATGATCCAGATTATGACGGAGACCAAGGTGGAGATGAATCAACCGAAAAGATAGAAGAGGTAAGAAATTATGTTAAAAACCAAAGCATATACACATATGTTTGTTTTGTATATTAAAAAAAGTGTTTTAAATAAAATCATGAGAAACTGGTATGAATAGACAACAAGAGGAAAAAACTGGTAGGAAACTAGTATTTAACTGGTATGAGGATAAAGAATAAAAATAAACAACAAAAAAACTGAATTGATTCATTAATTGACCATAAACAGAAAGAAGTAGAGCAATCAAGTGAAGAGAAGGTGGAGGGGGAGAAAATGACAAAGCGACGAAGGAGAGAGTGGACACCGATGAAAGAAGTGGTGGAGCGGAAGATAATGAAGAATGGAGAAAAACTGTCTCAATTGAAACAGAGGAGATAAATTATAAAAATCGGGGATTGAAAAGATAACTGATGAGGTTGAAGAGGAAGAAAATGAACAAGAGGAAGAAGAGGAGGTCAATGAAGATGTGGCAACGGCAGAGGCTGACACTGAAATGCGTGATGCAAAAGATAAGGTAAATAAAACTTTATTGTATACATCATGAGGCTTCTGTAAAAAATACCAAACATAGGAATTTACTAGAAAACTAGTAGGGAAACAAAAAGTATTTGTTAAAAAAGAGAATTAATTGCCTATGAATAAAAAATTCATTAAAAGGAATCTGGTAGCTAATTAGCTACCAGGAAAAACAAAACCTTATTAAAAAAATGTAGCATGAATCTGCCAAAAGATCAAATAAAACAAAAGGAAAATAGTATCTAATTGGTAGGGAACTGGTAGAAAGAACAAACACTGATTTTAGATGATTGTTTATATTGCGATGACAGGAAAAAAGAGAAGAACAAGAACAAGAAGGACAACACATGATTAATTTATCATCAATTGATTTAGCAGAAGAAAGACCACTCTTCAGGCCAAGGAAAAGAAAAGCGCCAAGCCTGGAAGGGACATATGCTCCGGATGATTATTCTCCATTAGGTGAAGAAATCGAAGATGAAGAAACAATTGAGAATTTTTTGAAATTCATAAACGAGAAGATATATAAGAGGGGCCCAATGTAAACAATACATGCATATACAGTCTATTGATAAAATTATTTTCAACAAAAATTAAAAACATAACTAGATCATTTTGTTTAAAACACTGTGAAAAACAGGAAAAATCTGTGGTACACCAAAGACGCAATTCCTGAACTAGATTACAATATCACAACCGTGAGAAGTAAATCATTCTTCACAATGCTGTATAAAGAAGGAGCTAACATCAACGACGAGGTAAGATTTTTCTTCATTTACAAGTAATAATTATATTACTAAATTGTTACAAAAGGAAACTGGTATGAATACGCTATAAACACATAATTGTTGCAAAAAAAAGTGGTAGGAAACTAGTAGGTAAATGGTATGAAGACTCATAATTTCTTGATAAAAAATGAATGAATGTAGTTTTTTATATCAAAATGCTAATTGAAAAAGTTTCACTTTTAACACAGCACATTGATCTGGTATCATACTACCTGAGAAAAAAAGGTATGAACTGCAAAAGTATCAACTACAGCTTCTCACAATCATGGATGTTGCTTTTGATTCAATGGCAAGAGGACTACATAAGATGATGGATAAGGTACACATTAATCAGACATTGAGCAGCAAGATCAGTGAATCTAATATGATCACAACAATGATGAAAGGAAAGGGATTAAAGTACGGAAAAGAATTGTGCAAATTCGACAATGTTTTCATACCAATAATGGCTGGAAACAACCACTGGATTCTCGGGAGATTCAAGATACCATCTCGAAAACTCTATATATATGACTCCTTGGGCAGAAGGTTCCTGAATAACGAAACAACACTAGCCGCTGAACGACACGCTGCCTTAATACCCTATTACTTGCAAAAATTTGATATACTGAATTGAAAAGAAGGCATAAAGGAATGTGAAGCCTACATGAGGGAGAATCCACTTGACCCACTTGAAATTACAATGGTCGAGGGCTTACCATGACAATTTCTAGGATATTTCCTAAAACACAACTCAATTTATTTTAAAAACAACCTTTTCAAAAACCAAAAAAAACTTATTGGCAAAACACAACAACATTGCATGGATTATGGGATCTATGTTCTGAGCTTCATGGAGTATTTAATTGAGGAGAAACCAATACCAAAGGATCTTGACATCAATCTCCATAGACTAAGGCTGGCTCTCACCTTGTATTAATATGGTGCCAGAAAGAGAGATCTCAACATCAAGAGTGATTAAGAAAGCAAAGAAAAAGAATATCAAAAATGGAAGGAAAAAAGATGGAAATATTTAAATTTTTGAGAATTTTTACAAGAACAAATTGTTTAGTTTTTAGATGATGAATTTATTTTGAACTATTTTAATCTACAATTATGAAAATTGATCATTTTTTAATTCATGTAAAAATTGAGATTACCTTGCCTATTTGAAAAAGTGTATGAAAAAACTTGAATGTAACTGGTAGGGAGAAGGAACTAGTGGGTAACTGCTATGGAAAAAACTATACGAAGTAAATGGTAGGTAACTGGTAGGAATGTGTTATTCTGTTTGTAGAATCTAGTATCTAACTACTATGAAGAAACAGAATAGCAATTGTTAGGAACTAAACATATAAAGAAACTAGTAGCTAACTGGTAGGTAACTGGTATGAAGATATCAAACAACCATAACTTGTATGGAAACTAACCATAACTTGTATGATAAATAACTAATTGAAGGAAACTGGTATGAAGTTGCAAACCAGATTAAAAAAAAGTGGTATGTAACTGGTATCTAACTGGTGTGAGCACGGGATTTTTATACCCTACTCGCGAGTTCGATGATGAAGCTATAATTTTTCCCTTGTTAGCTTTTCACATTTTTGCAGGGTCCTGAAATCGCCCGGAAATCATCTACCTTGTTTCTTTGGGCCTCCTTTCCATTTAAAAGCCCAAACCAAAAAAAATAAAAGCCCATCCATACATAATAATTCCCAACATTCTCCACTCAACCACTTGCCTAGGTAGTGCTTCACCCACTAAACCAAAAGGGATGGTAAAATGATAAAGAAAGGGGAAAGTGGACAAACCACTAAGGGAGTGGGCATCTTTGGATTGAAGAGAGCTCATTGGAGCAAGAAAAGAATTCAGCCACAAGGAGGAAATGGCAGCCACAACGTGGGAAAGAGGAGAGATCAAAGACAACAAAAAAAATCTAGAGAGCTAGGGAAGATTAGAGAGCATTTCTCTATGTGTTCTTGAGAGTTCATCACCAAAAACACCAACTTTGATCACCAAAACCTTAGAATTTCGGATTTGCAAAATCAAATACTTGAGTTTTAGACTTG
>CATIWQ010238971.1:0-11489 GCA_949673415.1 Euphorbia schlechtendalii
TTCAATCTTCGTTCATGTCGTTATTTTCACTATCCTCATAGATATTGCTTTGGCTCATCTCCCAAATTTGTTGTACTATTCCGCACTAGTAACTTAATTACTTTTTTTCATTTTGTAGTCTTTTTAATTAAACTACATTTCCCCCAAAATAATATTACAAAGTATGGTTTGTGTTAATACCAAAAAAAGTAAAGGATGTAACAAAATATCATAATAAAATAATTGAACCAAAAATACAATATTATAAAATTACAAGGTAATGTTGTTATTATTGATATAAATAATATTTATTCAATTAAGTTTTAGTATTTTCAGTTTCAGAATAATAAGTTTCAATTCTGTTTTAGTATGTTCAGTTTTAGTATATTCAGTTTCAATTCAGTTAAGTTCAGCTCAGTTTCAGTAAGCTCAGTTTCAGCTAAAAAGAATAGAGCCATAGCCCACACAGGGCAATAACATATCACATAGATATCCAGACCTAAGCCCACATGGGATAAACTCTTTTCAAAAGTGTTACCTTACCAATCTTCAAGGGTATAAGCTTAATACCTGAACCATTCGCCCACATGGGGCAATGATCCATGGATCACCGCATACCCTCATATAGTGATGACCACATTGGCATCTAAAACTCTTCCCTAATTTAGCAAAATAACCATATCATTAATTTGATAGCTACATATGATAGTTGATTTCATTTTATTTTAATTCAATTTCATCAGGTTAAGCTAAATTGCTTACCCGAAATCAATTGGACCTCTTCATTCCATGATATCTAGTCACAATACGAAATCTCAAACTATTGACCTATTACCACACGGGTAACATGGTCACCTCATTCCGTTTATAATTCATCACTCATGTTACAATGTCAAACGAACATTGTACAGATCTCAAATCCACTCCTAGGGGTTGGGTTTCATTTTCACATTTTTTCATTTTATCTAACGACTAACCCATTTGTTTCAAATGGATTAACAAACACATTATTTATTTGGCATTATAGCACATTAACCCTTTCTGAATGAAGCCATGACATTGACATCTCATGCATTTTTACACATCATGAATAGCATCATGAATCTTCTTACATGCATGGTCAAATCTTCTACTATTGTGTATAAAGGGGGACTTTGAAAAGGCCTGCTCACTGCTTGGTCTGCATCTCTCCAATCGTGGCCAATCTAGAGGGGGTTCTATACAAGTGAAGGCTCAGGTTCAAACTCAAATTCAGTTCAATGTGCATCCATCAATTTTGATAGCATGGCCGATCCATAAGATGAAATTGAGGGGAAGGATCAAATCTTATTATGAGTGTTGGATGGCCACACATGTCAAACTTCAGGCTCGTTTAACCCTACCAAAGATGATAACCAAACTTCTAGATGACGCACTGCCATCTTACAGAAGTAAGTTCAAATCTGATATCTTTTCCAGCTATCAAGAAGTGAAGGCAGGAGGATGTAGCATTTATAATCCATGGAAAATCCTGTGGAGAAACCTGCCAAAGGGCACTAATACGGGAATATGACCGTAGGATGATGATATAATAAATTAGTAACTTTTCCCATGAGGCTTTTTGAAATTTTTTAATAAATCAAACTTTATTTACTCGCTTGATATCCTATTGATTGACACTGTGCATTGTCATAAACATATGCATGATGTTTTTAGCATGTATGACACATCATCTCATGAAATTAATTTGGGTATAAATGGATTCCTTACAAAGTTCAAATGATTTGACTCTTGAGGGAAAGCGAGAGATAAACATAGGTACTTAGATAATGCGTGATAGCATTTTCCTGATCCTAAGAAGACTTAAGGTTGATGGAAAGATAGCCGAGCACAGAACCTCCACTAACTAGTAAGTCAATAGAAAAAATTCAAAATGATTTAAACTAGAATGGGCTGGAAGGTCAATAGAGCAAATTGAAGTTAAGTTCCCCCCAAATGGTCAAACAACAGTACAATGGGCTTACAAAATGCTAATGCCAAAGATGCAAAGAATAAGTTAGATCTTTGAGAATGTCAAAAACTCCATCGTACGGCTCACCAACACTTATAGGCCAATCATTACACTGTTGAACGTAAACTACTAGATGCGAAGCCTCTGATCTGCAACATACCACATATTGTTATAGAACAATTAAATTCATAAGGAAACGCTGATGATTAAGCACCAGTACTCATCATCGCATATACCTCAAGCTAGCAAAGAAGCACGAGCACCAACTAATCGATTAGAAACATAGAACGAGATACAAATGAAGTCATGAACATGGATGGCAACCAATCTATCAATCAAATCAGCCAAGATTAGTATAATCGCTATCATGCATAGGTGAAAGAAATAAATCAGGTAAAAAGCAGTACTAACAAAAATTAAATTTGTAATTAGCATGTCGATTAGAACTTTGTTATTTGAGCAAAAATTAGGGCCTCTTTGCAAAACTGAAAAAGAATAGTCTGCTGAGTAGAAAACCCAAAAAGGGTGGCTCAGGCAAAACATTAAACATCAAGAGAACAACATTGATTAGAAAACCTGAAAGGGCTAGTCAATGACATGAGTCAAATAATTTGAAACATTCATACCCTTGTTAAGTTCATCAATGAATTGTCATTTTTGCCAAATCTTTATGCATTTGCTTATCTTGACTACTTGCATGCTAATGGTAGAATATCACAAGTAAACATCCCATCACATCACATCATGGTCTAATAAAAAATTAATAAAAGAATGAAAAAGAAAGAAAATATGAGTCTACTAGATTGAAAAATAGAAAGGGCAGTCCATGCAAAAATGAAGACAAGGTTCTATAGATTGAAAACCTGTAAGGGTGGTCTATGTAGAAATTAGAACTAAAGAAATATCAAATTCATCATCTCATCCTCGGAATGGCACATGATATCATTTTTTCCCCCAAAACATAGGATGAAATGGCTTTTGATTTCCCTCACAACACTTAAAGTAAAAACACTTCCAAATTATCAAAGTGAGCATTGCCAACATAGTTCAGGATCATCGACTCATCCAGACGAGATCCAATCTTTGAATTCGACTTTGAATCATCAAACCCATGGTCATCACTTTGAAGGAGTCATCAATAGTAAGGCGACCGTGGAATCCCTAACGAGATAAATCCTAGGGGCATCCATGCACTAGCACAAGAGAAGGCTCTTCAATGAATGAATTCCACAACACCTGCAATAGATGAACATACATCATGTGATAAATATTGTTCATGAATAAAATCATGCATGCATTACATACGCATCATGTCACTTATAGGTAATTCCAAATTGGGGTAATACCATCCCGGTAAATAAGAAACTCCACGTCAACTTGAGGAATCTGCAAAACTTAAGAAAGATGATGGCCCACTAAAGCTTAAAGTCAATTCAAGCCTACCTAGACCCCATTCAAGTAACATTGTAGCATCACAAAAGCCTCCTAAACCAATGGAGGGTCGCCATCGACCCATCGCTTTGGTGTCATTCACTCACAATAGGGTTGTCATGTATTTTACTCTTTTAACAGAAATAAATCTTGAAATCATAATTTTCAATGTTATATCAAATTAAAGCGCCCATGGTTATTTTGCTAAGGATTGGAATTGGCTGTTCATTTACTTTAAGGGGGCCTCTCCTACCAGAAAATCTTCATCAATTTTAGGTTCAATGTAGCGAAGTGAATTTTATGACTTAGTTAATTATAACTTATAGACATGGGTAAAAGAACTTTAATATAGACCTTGTTTATTTTGCATGCTATGTGGAGTCTTGGCATGATGGAATGACTATGATATACTAGTCTTCAGAAGGATCTATTATATCAATAATTTCAAATCTATTGTATCAATAATTTCAAATAGCTCAGAATTATAGTTATCATAATCATATCTATCATTAATCCTACACTAGGGCGAGAGTAGTTGCACCAATTAAATTTCTATAACAATATTATGGTAATGAATATCTTCCTATCATAAGTCGAGATACAAACCTTATTAATGGATGTAATAACATTTACATCATACATTCCCTTAAAATGTATTTGACCATGAGATTAGATAGGGTTAAAGCCTTAACCAAACTGGGTTAGTTGTCCATATCATTGGAGCTAATGTCGGATTTGATACATATTTGAGGATTCATACAATTGAGTATGCACGTCTTGAGAAAGAGAACTCAAATGGATTAGTAATGGCATGGAATGCAAATGGATGGGTTCTTACCATGGTTATTTATTGTGTCTTGACCTGTTATAGCACGGGTCACTGTAGATGAGTTATAGATGCTACCTAATAAGGAAAATGGTTGAACCACTTTTCAAGAATTTAAATGGAAGGAACTATTTGATGTGGATAAAAATACTAGGAAAGATGTGTTTAATTAAAGATCTTATATTAAATGCATATACATATAATAATGTCCAAACAATATCTATCTTGTATCTAGGTTGAACAATGAATCAAAACATAAACATTCACTTAATTCTTCACAATAAATTGATTGGGGTCAAATTTGATGACTGGTTTGAGGCTCTAAGAGGGGAGCTTGAGAAGAAATATTCTTTTATAGTGTCAATTCTGATGCTCAAAACTATGACCTTGAAGCTTATGAAAAAGCATGATGGTATATACTTAAAATCTATGCTGATTCATCTCATAAGAATTCATGAGGGCATGAAAATTGAATGGAATAAAAAAATTGAAATTCTTTTACTCCTCTAGGAAACATGATGAGATCTTTGCCACTGAGTTTTGTAAAGAATACATTGGTTATTCTAAAAGGATGACTTAGATAGGAATTGAAAGAGATTCTGAACTTGACATACAGATTATGATTGATAAGTTGTTTGATAAACATTAACCTTTTGTGAAAGATTATCTCACGTTAAGAAAGACCAACAAAACGTCTTAGTTTGTAAAAAGGTTGAGAATCTTTTAAGATGGTCTCATGGCTAAAGGAACGAGTACCTTAGTAATAGGTTTAAATCCATCAATATGAAGGTGAAAAGTATGATCATTAAAAAGGAGAAATCCAAAGGAATATGTTTCATGTGTGAAAGGACTAGAAATTAGAAACGTGATTGCACACCTCATATTTCTGAACAAGTGAAGAAGATGCTAAGTGAAGCATCTACTTCATGTATTTTCATGATAAAGAGTATCTCTACAATTCCTTATGAGTCTACATGGGTATTGGATATTGGTTGTGGTACTCATATTTGTACTTTTGTGTAGGGGTTGTTAGACATTATTTTTGTTGCGTGTTTCGCAATAGAAGGATTTGAAATTTTTTTTTCTCATTATAAATGTCAAATTTAACGTGATAATATTCTTTATGCTTATGGAATTTGTTTTAATGGAATTTATGTTCAAGATACTAAAACCGATATTCTAAGTATGAATATTGCAAAGAAATCAAAATTAGATAATGAGAAATCTCATACTTGTGGTACTGTCATTTAGGCCATATAAATAAGACTCTTTTAAATAAGTTACACAAATATGGTTTGACTTGGACCCAATGGAATGGAATCTTGTTCGCCACTTTTCTACTGATAAGTTTAATAACTTTTACGCGAAGAGTTTGGCTAAATATCAACGGCGCCAAAACTTGTTCATGTGAAATATAGGTGTTGTCAATACTCCTTATCAAATAGAAAAATGATGATTACTGTAAGTATACAGTTGCGATATAGTTTTAAAAGATATCGATCCCACAGGTAAGGACTAGTTCTAAACATCAATAAGCAAGATAAAATAAAAAGAAAATAAAATAATGTATAGTTTTGGATAGGAGGGTTAGAATGAAATATGAGTAAATATAGGTATGAAAGATTAGAGAACCTAAATATATAGATTTTCCCTACAAAATGAGGAAAGCAGAGAAAACATGCAAGTTCAACAAAGATGTTACGATTCACTAAACTAATCTAATAGACTCAGTTCAAAATACTCAGATGTTCAATTATTCGCCGCAGAGCAACACATGAAATGAATTTCCTAAACCTAGTGCAAACGAATTAAGACTATTATATAAACCTGGACAACGTCAATATTATGCTTAGTACGGGTCGCTCTCACTTAGCCACATTTAGCAAGTTACCATTCCAAAAATGTTGGCTCACTAAACATAGTTATATCACAGATCCAGTGATTATATACGATATTGTTAATCCTGAAACTACTCTTAAAATTAACTCTAACGCATATAACTTGATTAACATAAAAGGCTTAACACAAAATATGCATTATGACACATAGACATATCATAAACTTCGAAATAGAAAGTGTAAGTAGAAAGCAAAGCAAAGTTGTAAGGAATGCAAGTGAAAGCTAAAGTTGATCAAACCGTATCCACTCTTTAATGCGAGTCGTCAAGTCCCGCAATTCCTGCGTCTGCTTTGAATTCGGTCTCGACCAGTAAATAACCTCCGCTAGGATGCAATTCTTTGCGAATATCGAACAAACAAATATTGAAGAACGAAAACTTTTATTGCTAAGTGATTTGCAAGTACACTTATACAATAATCGCTCGAGAATATAGAGAAATCTAGTGATCGAAACAGGGATTTGAATCACTTAAACATGTTCTCGCTAATGCTTATGAACATAGCAAACTCTCTATCTACACACAGTATATATAACCTTATAATTGCACTCTAATGCTCTCCTCTTTGGTTGCACTCTATGTTGTATACCATGCATGAAATTTATGAGGGTTTGGAGCCCTATTTATAGAGTTCGAAAGGTTGCGTCTAAACAAAACGAAAGGTTGACTCCATTGGTGAATGGTTACATCTCTTCATTATGATTGGTTGTGAAGCTTTGATTTAATCCATAATGGATAGGCACCTATTCATGATTGGTTGACTTCTGATAAGTGTCTTTTCGTTGGTAGTTGTTGGCGGTTGATCATGCTTGTCTGGCGGTTGGTAGTTAAGAAGATAGAACCAGAAAACCGTCCATGTCATGACCACGATATACATGTCATGACCGTGAATCTTTTATTGACAGGCTTTTGTTCTGAAGAAGAACAAGTCACGACCGCGAATGAGTGTCACGATCGTGAATTGAGTTTTTCTTCAGAATTCTCCTTGTAACTTCACCGATCTTTGATAGCTTCGATCCTAAGCTAAATCTTTAAGTTCCATGCATCTTTTTGCACCTTTTTCACTCTTTTTGAATAGACTTTCACTTTAGATAATTTTACTCCCAAGATTTACCTAGTATCTGCATTTGCATAAAAAACAACTACATACCACGTGAAATCTTTTATATGAAGTATAAAAATGACTTAATTCATAGTGTTTAATGTGTAAAATTAATATGATATTAAGTGTAATTATATACTTATCAAGTAGATGGTATTGAATGATAGTATGCGTGTATAGATAGAGAGTCAAAATATCTAGATTTCGCTACGTGTAAAGTCTTAGTACGAAAAATGTATAAGTGATTCGATTCCTATTTCGATCACTATATTTCTACACAAATTTGAGAGTTTGTTGTATGAGTGTAATTAAAAAGCACTTATCAATAAAAGATTTCATTTTTCAACATTTTTTTATTTGATATTCATAAAGAATAGCATCCTAGCGGAGGTTCTATACGAGTCGAGACCGAATTCAAAGTAAACGTAGGAATTGCGGGAATTGACGACTCCCATTAAAGAGTGGATACGGTTTGATCAACTTTAGCTTTCACTTGCATACCTTACAACTTTACTTTTTTTCTGCTTATACTTTCTATTTCAAAATTTATGATATGTCTATGTGTCATAACGAATATTTCATCTTGCATCATTTATATTAATCAAGTTATATGCTTTCGAGTTAACTTTAAGAGTGATTTCAGGGTTAATAAGATTATGTATAATCACTGGATCTGTGATTATAACGCAGTTTAGTGAGCCAACATTTTTGGAGTGGTAACTTGCTAAATATGGCTATGTGAGAGCGACCCATACTAAACATAGTATTATAGTTATCTAGGTTTTTATAAGTGTCATAATTCGTTTACCCTAGATTTAGAAAAGTCATCCCATGTGTTGCTCTGCGGTGAATTGTTGAATATTAGAGTGTCTAGAACCGTATTTGTTGAAGTTATTTAGTGTACGAAATAATCTTGATGATTTTGCATGTTTTTCTCTACTAAACTTGTTCTTAGGAAATATCTATATATTTTACATTTTCTCTAGTTTGTTCATACATCTATCTATTTATCCATCTATCATCCAAACCCTCCAAATCAAATTATCTACTTTCGTTTACTCCGTAACTCTAGTTGGTATTTAAAACAGAATTCCTTCCCTGTGGGATCGATATCTTTTAAAATTACATCGAAACTGTACACTTGCAGTGGTCACCATTTTTCTGTTTTGATAAGCGGTATTGACAATACCTGTTCGTATTTTAAACTTTTATCTTATCGGTAGAAAAGTGGGAAACAAGTTTTTTGACACCGTTACTGAATTTAAGCCTATCGACACGAGTATAGTCTAAACCTTGCGATCACGAGACACACTTTTCTGTCGGATAAACTTCCAAGATATGATGTTAGGGCCAAGATAAAGAACATACACAGTAGTAGATCAACCTCCCTCTGTAATTCCACCTCAATCAGCATCGGAGAAAGCTAAGAAAGACATAGGTACTTGCTTGGACAAAAATAAACCATGAAATATAGTGCCCGTAAGGTAGCGCAAAACTCATTTGAGAGCCAACCAAGACTTGAGCTAGTTTATTTATCGCAAACGAGAATCCAGATGAGTCAACAAGAGATACTGTAGTCGGCCAAGGATACGCCGATAAGCTATAGCATCGACAACCTTGGAAGAGGCCGAGGAGACGTGAATAGAATCCGCAACCATAAGTGTGGCAATTTGCTTTGCGCCAGTCATGACCACATCTTCAAGAATATCCAAGATATGTTGAGATTGAGATAAGAAAAGTCCAGTCTTGGTAGGGATAACCTCAACACCTAAGAAATAACTCAAGGGACCTAAATCTTTCAATGGGTGGAGCAGCCATGGTACCATCTACGTAGCCAAGCAGGTCTAAACCGATAAGAGTCGAACGAACCTGGCGTTGCCAGGTCGTGAAATTGGTGGAGACCAACTTGATTGGAAATTGGGTTTTTCGAATGGAGTTGAATCACTGTAGTATCTTTGGTGATTGCAGAGGAAGAAGGGATATTTGATGCCATGAGGGGCTGACGATACACGCAAGGAACAGTGCAGCGGAAGTGATCGGGAAAAAAAAGAAAACAAAAACCTTTTATAGGCTCGATACCCATATAAACACTGCTTGTACTTGATTGATTTACATGATTTACAAGAGCTGTATTTATAGGAGAATACAGTCAATAGGTAGATAATGAATCTACAATATTAGCCTAAGTCTTAGGAGATTACACGCCATTTGCTCCATCAAAGAAGTAATTAAGGTAATATATTTAAAGCTGGATAATTATTAGGAAATATCCTTCTTTACACGATGATAAATAAAATAAAACAGTCATATTGGAGTTATTTGATAATCAATGTGTAAAATTGCAAACACTAAGTCTAAAAGGATATAGATAAGGTTACAAATGAGTTGAACCATTATTGAATGTTTCAATAAAAATTAAATTAATTTGACTTGATTTGTAAACGAGTAATTCGTGAACATGATTTCAGAGCTCAATATATAAATAAGTTGAGTTTGAGCAGACCAAACCTTACCTTGAAAGCTTGATAAGAGACTCGTGGATAAATTGATTGATCTTGTTAGATAAATAGTTGTGAACACGATTCCAAAACTCACTCTACAAATGAGTGGAGCTGAAGGAGTGAACAAGCTCGATTAGATGCTTAAAGATAAATTCATATTCTCGTCCAGTAAAAACTAGTTTACCAAATATATTTATTACTTTAATTCACAATTTGTTAGATTTTGGTATATTTTATTTTATTACTTTAATTCACAAACTAGTGAACCAACTAAATTTTATTTTCCAAATTGGATATTATTTTATGTGTAAAAAAGCTTAACTATACAATATACAAAATTTAATAACATTGTTTTTTTGTTAATTAACAAACCAAATGAGATTTTTCGTGACTGACTACAAACAAATAAATGATATGTCCGTGAATAGCTCGTAAGCAAATGAGATATTAAACAAAATGTGTTTGAACCGAGCATGAATCTCATTCTAAGTTTAGCAAATTATGATCGAAAAGAGTGAAGCTCGATTCGGAATATAGATCATTTACTACCTTATATCTATAGGTAGAAAATAGTGTATTAGACAGTATAACTAAATTTTATAACTTGCCTCAATGTTGTTCGTAGAAGTCACATTTAGAAGTATGCATTTGTTTTGAATGAACTTTATATTCGAAAAAAAACCACCACCGATATTAATAATTTTAACATATATTAGGGATATTTGAGGCTATGAAGTCAAATATTATTATGCATGAATTTAAAACACCAGTTAATATAAGCTGATTTCACGCTGTAATCCTCAGAAAAAATCCAATATCTGCAAAAAATTCAAACTATCAACACCAAAAGAAACATTCGAACAGATATAGGATTCAACTATTCAAATTATCATCTAAACAATCCTTTCAGAAAAGGCAACCAACAGAAAAAGAAAATGTACTCACTTTTATTAAATATCTCCACATGCTCCTTAAGGGGCTTATCCTTAAATTGACACTCTTTTCCCAACACAAAATTTGCTACCACTCGACCCCAATGCTCAACCTTTAAGAGCGGATTGTATGTCCCTAACCTTATAGAAAACAGAGCTTTGCTCTTAAATTATTGTAGAAATTTCTTATAGTAATCTTATAAAAAAAAAATTTCTTATGATTTTTCTTACAAATTTCTTATATTTACCTAATAGCTTCTCTATAGTTGTCTTATTGTCCCACAGATGTATTATAGTTTTATAATAGTTTCTTATATTTTTCTAATAGACAAATTATATTTTCATCATAGTTTAGTTGTCTTATGTAGATCTCTCTAAGAGTCCCTATAGGTTATAGTTGTCATAATCGTCTAACAATTGTCCATACAATTCATCATTTTCTCTAATAGAGGTACTTGTTGATATATGTTATAGTTGTCATATAATTCAATAACAGAATCCTAATAGTTATCTTTTGTTTTTTAATAAAAAACTTAAAAAATGTATACCAATACATATTTTAGCTATAAAGAAAACAATTGAACAAAAAATGTTAGAACCGCTAACATAAAAATGTTTGCGACATAAATACAAAAAAAATAATAAAAAAGCCAAAAAATTAAGAGACATTCAAAATATGGAAAGCATATAAAATATATTAAGATCGCATACAATTTCCATCCCAAATAAATTTGTAATTATTCTTCAAAACATAAAAAATTTGTAATTTATAGAAAAACAACAAAAACTAACAATTTCTCAAATAGAAGGTACAAGCCCAAAAAAATTTCT
>CATIWQ010238973.1:0-16650 GCA_949673415.1 Euphorbia schlechtendalii
AGGGGGTGTTTCTCAAAACTTCTCCTTTTTAACTTTTAACTTAAAAGTGTCTTTTAAGGAGATTTTAACTTATAAGATAGACAGTGAAGTGTTTCTGATAACTTTTTTTTAACTTAAAAGTTAAAAATAAGACAGAAGTTAAAAGTAAGTCAGACTTACTTCTTAAAAAAGTCACTTATAAGACATAAGTGACCTTTAGAAAAATTTTGAGAAACACCTCCTAAATCTTTTACCTTTTCAGTTTTAGTTTACTTTACATTTGCGTATTCTATGTTGTCACATATTACAAGATTATGTAAATTTTATGGTAATTTTAATAAAAATTACTTTCTCACTTATTATTATTTAATCAATGATGTGATAATTAATTCGATGATGATAAGAAATGAATTAAGGTTTACTCTGTTAAAAATAAATTCATCCTAACTTACATCTTAAATTTATATTTGATTTCGTGCTTTTTGTATTTTAATAAATATTACACCGATTATTGAATGATAAAAGAATAGATTTTATATTTTTATTTAAACAACTATAAAAATTTAATTTTTTTTTTTGTTTTTAATACAATTATAAGTTGAATGATACGAAAAAAATTCGTTACATGAGATATAATAATATGATAATAGAAGCCCTTACAAAATTAACAATGCAAATCTAATTTCATTTTGTTTGCGAATATATATCTCATAAATATATTCAAATAAAAACACAAACAATAAAATAAAGGAAGCTATAATCTAAGGACATGTTCTCTTCAACTAAAATTTAATTAAGTTTAGTTCAGTTAAGTTAAATTAAGCTTAAGTTCAGCTGTGTGTATTTATAAATTTACACTGAAATAAGTTCAGCTCAGTTCAGTTTTCCGAAATTAAAGAGAATATGGCCTAACTAAGGGAAATCCACATACATCAAAACTAATTTGGTATAAGATAAAAAGAGATATCCACGTATTTTAATAAACAAAGGAACATCATGGTTGTGATCGATTTTAAAAAATACAACCTATATGAATTATGGTGATTTTGTTTCTAACGAAGTAAATTTTACTTTGTTTTTTATTTGATCAAATATTACATCATTCATTCAACATGAACAAGGCAAAGTAATGCAAATTTTACTTTTAAAAAACACCATAGAATTTCCTGTTTTGGAATAATAACTCTAAGAAAATAATAAGATTATCTATTTTGCTTTCTAAAACAAATTTTATATATTTTGCTTTCTAAAACAAATTTTACATTAAAATTAAATCACTTTTTCCATGGAGACATATCGCTTAGATCAGTATGTGTTAGATCAGTATGTGTATGTCTATATATCCTTGGCCTTTTTTACGAAAAAGGCAATCGAACTACTTAATAAAAATATAATATACTTACAAGGCAGCAGGCATTTATTTCAGGATTAATTTGAATTTAAAAGTTATATACAATTAAAAAAGGTCATGTGGGTTGGATGACCATGAAGATTGACCTGGAAAAAACTTATGATAGCCTGGAGTGGGATTTCATCGAGGATACGTTAGAGGACATTGGAATTCCGGAGTGTTTGATTAAGGTGATCATGAATTGTTTAACCAACTCCTCGATGCAGATTCTGTGGAATGGTACTTTGGCTAACACTTTTTGACCTTCAAGAGGTATCCGTCAAGGTGATCCCATGTCCCCTTACTTGTTTGTCCTGTGTATGGAGAGACTTGCCCATGGGATAAGGCGCTCGGCTGATGGTAGCTTGTGGAAACCGATCTCCCTTAGCCGCGATAGTCCTTCCCTTATGCATTTGTTTTTCACTGATGATATGCTTTTGTTTGTTGAGGCTAACTCGACTCAGATTCTCAAGTCCGTTCGGTGCTAGATTATTTTTGCAGATTTTCTGGTGCAAAAGTGAGTGTTGAGAAGTCTTCTATCATGTTCTCTTCTAATGTTGGAAGGGCGATCGGCAACGAGATTGCAAGCTACACCGGGTTCAAAATTTCTAGCTCCCTCAGCTCGTATTTGGGTATTCCCTTCTCGGAGGGCAGATCGGAGATTCGGAAATTCGCCTCCCTTGTCGACAGAATTGCTTCTCGGCTTAATCAATATAACGCTTGGTCTCTTTCACTTGCTGGTCGGCTTACATTGGTAAAGTCTGTGTTGTGCTCTATTCCGTATTACACTATGCAAATTGTGAGCACAAGATTTCGATCCCGACTCGCGAGTTTGATGATGAAGTTGTAATTTATTTTTCCCTTGCTAGTTTTTCACTTTTTACAGGGTCTTGAATTCATCCAGAGGAAGCTTGTTTTGTTTCTTTGAGTCTTAACCCTTTTTTAGGCAATTTCAGCACAAAAGGCCCAAGGCAAAGAGGTAATGTCGTCACCGACATCGCAATGTCTTTAACGACATTGACTTTTCAGTAGAACTAAAATTGCATTTTCTGCAATTTTCAGCCAAAAATGTGACTTTGACCCACATGCTCGACATAATCACTGCAAAACCACTTCCCACACCTTACCTAAGACCTTTTACATCAAATCTTCACATGGGATCTTGTAAAAAGTTGAAAAGCAAAGGCTAAAGCATGGCCTAAGGCTAAAAGCATATCCTAAGGCTAAAAAGGAGTTGACTTTGGATTGAAGAGAGCTCCATAAAGAGAGGCTGAATGTTTCAGAGAGGGGGGACTGAATCTTGATAAAAAAACATTGGCAATAAAGAGTGAAAAAGATCTAGAGAGCAATAAGTAGCATTTCTTCATGTGTTCTTGAGCAAAACACCAAAATTTGATCAACACACTTGAGATTTCGGATTAGTTAGATTAAGTTCATGAAAAGGGCATGAACTTGGGTCACAAGGGTCCACTTGTTCATCTCTTAAGCAAATTTGAGGCTTAGTTCATCCTTTAAGCAAAGCTTGAGGTGTAGAGATCATTTAAGCAAACTTGAGGAACTTGTTAATCTTTGAGAATGAGGACAGCAAGAGTGAAGCTCTGGTCATCCAAGATGATAGAATGGCTGCTACTTTCTTGAAGGCAACTGCGGGTAGGGAGAATAGAGTTACGGAGCGAGATTGGCAGTGGATTAGGTGGACTCCGTCGGTAGAGGGTTGGCTTAAGCTGAATTCGGATGGGTCGGTTATTGGTTTTGATTATAGAGCCTTGTCAGGAGGGGTTATTAGGGACATTGAGGGACGGTGGGTGAGGGGTTATGCTAGGAACATTGGCTCGTGTTCTATAGCCCGGGCGGAGCTGTGGGGACTTTTGGATAACCTCTTAATGGCGTGGGAATTGGGAGTTATGAAGCTGTGGGCTGAAGTGGACAACAAGTATGTTGTGGATGCAATCTTGAAGGAGTCGATGTCGTTAATGTGAACTTCAGCCTGGTCTTCGAGATAAAGAAGTTGGTTCGAAGGAATTTGAGGGTGGTGATTAATCATGTTTATCGAGAGGGAAATTAATGCGCAGATTTTCTAGCTTCCTTTGGGGCGACCCTTCCTCTTGGGTGCTTCTTCTAAAACAGCCCTATCCTAGGAATTCAAGACATTCTTCGTCAAGATGTTGCGAGAGTTTTGTTCCCTAGGCTAAGCCTCTCCTAGCTTGTGTTTTTCTTCTCTTTTCTACAAAAAAAAAAGGAAGTAGAAGTAGAAGGAGAAGGAGAAGGAGACAAATAAAAAGAATCATAATCAAATTCAATTTCAAGTTCAAGGTGCCTTAATCAACATTCTTTCGAGAACAAAAGCATTAACATTTTACCGAATACTCAATTAATAAACTTCTGGAGGCGGATGTATGAGATCTTTAACTTGTTATGCAACTTTTTTAAGAATTCATATTCATAAAATAAATGAAGTAACATTTTATTTTATTTTGAAATTTTTTCTCCAACATGAAATTAGAAGAAAATCAATGTATAAAGAAAAATTATGATACTTTCTATATAAAGCAACCTACACATGTTCATTGGGTCCCCGAAGGGTCCGATCCAAGCCGAGTCTCATGAGTCGAGTTTGGACCATCATTATTTAGCTAACCGATCTGATATTGGGAAAGACCGCAATTTGATTACCTGGATTTTGGAAGTGTATAAATTACTTAGGCCCGACTCAAGGAAAAATAAGAAAACATTTATTATAGTTTATATCCAACAATTAGAAATTATAGTGTAGAAATTTAATGAGTATATATTATAACATCCCTAACATTTGAGTAATACACTACTATATCCCTGGCTTTTGTCAATATAATTTACACATTTCTATGTTTTGCCTCCATCAAACTATGACATCCCTCCATTATCTTTTAGAGTTTTTCCAGTCAAATCACTTTCAATTTGCCTATATTGCCCTTATCAATTTGTTTGTCCTTTGATCTTATTTTCCTCAAATATTTTCATTCAAAATCTATGAATTGAAGTTGTTCCGGAAAAATGAGTTATTTCTTGAAAAAAAAATTGAAATCAATTTTCTAGTTGTTAATTTTTATTTACTAATTTCATTTGATTGATTGTTAATAAATTAAACTTTACGTTTAATCAAATTTATTTATCTAAAAAAATTAAATGGACATTGTATACAAAATATATTATTATAAATATAAATGTATAGATCAATAACTAGTTAAAACACCAACCTAACGCTTAAATTAAGTAAACATATAGACGAAGACATCATGTAGACCAATATTAACTTTCTTTGCTAGCTTTTAGCTCAAAAATAAACTTTTCTTACTCACTTATGATGTATTGATCAACCCTTTCTCATTTTTTTTATTGTAAGTCTACTGCGGTTTTAATTGGACACTATGAGGATTTTCTTACATTACTTGGGTTATTTGAGAATTAGTGTAATTTGAGAGATTTGGGGAACTAAAGAAAATCAATTTTCAATGTTTGACTAAACAACTCATTCTCATTTTTTTCACAAAAAAATTGTTCATTTTTTCTTAAAAGACAACTCTATTGATTTTGGATGAAAATATGTGAAAAAAAAAGATAAATGAACAAACAAAAAGATAAGGGTAATTTTGTCAAATAAAAAATTATTTGGATGGAAATGTTATAAAAGTTAACGAAGGGAGGTTATAGTTTGATGAAGATAAAACTTAGGGAGGTATAAATTATTTGACAAAACTCAGGGAGATGATAATGTGTTTGTACAAATATAAAGAATGTTATAATTATTTACTCAAATTTAATTAACAAAAAAGAATGCACACGTTTAAAATCTAAAACTTGTTGCAAGTACAATGTTTGAACATTTTCTTGCTTGTTGTTGATGTATGTTTGCTTTACAAATTTTGGATGCTTAAACTTGTTTATGTAAACTAATTTCTTGTTCTTTTTGATAACTGGATTATTACATATGTATATGAACACAACGTATATACATACATGGTTTTCATATTAGTCCTATTTATAGTGGGAATACGAACTTATTTAAGCTATGACTATATTTTGGGTGTTGTAAATGGCTAATGAATTTGTTAGTTTTTGTAAACATGAAATAATACATGTAAAATCACCATGAAAGATAACATTTTAGATTCTGATTAATGGTAAGAATATAATTAGTTAAATATCCAATGTAAGCCCGATACAATTTAAACAAAGTCCGAACCCAACTTATAAGATTTCATGGGATGAGTTGGGTTTAAATTGAGACTTTTAGTATAAACCCCAACAAGACCAGGTCCAGCCCCAGGTATAAAAACAGCTAATGAAATGACGAAAACTGAAAATTAATTAATGTTTCAATCAAGCTAGTTTTACGATTTTTTTTAGCTTTTTAATTCGTCTTTTGAGTCCTATTAAACGAACTGTATTTTTGACCGGTAAAAAGGGAACTGCATAATTGTAAAAGTTTGAAAAAAACATTTATGTTTAAATTATTTGCTCTTGGACATCATGTAAATACTCAATCTAAATATTCAATTGACTTGAGTCTCAATTTTTCAACACTAGCAGATACAAATCTTTTCAAATGATAATATATGATCAATAAAAAATAGAATTTATATTAAACACAATTTTATTAAGCTTAAATAAAACTATTAAACGTAAGATTAATGGCAAATATATACAGTATGGTATTTGGTGACTATTTTGCATAATCCAAGATCACGAATAATGAGTTATTCTGTCATGGTTAAGATTTAGAAATATATTAGCTTTCTGAAATTTATATATCACGTAGTAAAACACGTGCAACAAATTAGCATTTTTGTTTCAGATTTTTGTATTGAAGTTTCAGACAATTGAGATGATAAATATATAATCAATTAAGTAGGACTACTATTTTATAATATTACACAGTAATTAGTTAATTACTAATTAACAAACGCATGGATCATATGCTTCCTTTGTTGACATTTTTGACTTTTGACCACCGCCGTCTATCCTACGTGTCAACAACTCTTCCTCATCTTCCCCCTCTTCTCCCATTTTCGTCCATCTTCTTTTCTTCTCTTCTCTCTTCTCTCTTCAATCTCAATTATCTGTTTTCCCTGTTCCTATTTTGATGCCGATTTGTAAGGTTGCCGACCTCGCATCTACCTCTGACGGAGCTTCCGACAATGCGATCGATATTTTTTACAGAACCTACGGCCATGGCCCTACCAAAGTCCTTCTTATCATTGGTATTTCTTTTTCTTCTGTTTTTTTATTCAATGTTTGTTTTCCATCGTTTGGTTGTGATTCGATCCAATTATGGTTCAGGACTAGCTGGGACGCATGATTCTTGGGGTCCTCAGATTAAGGGACTTACGGGAACTGATACGCCTAACGATAATGATTTGAGTAGCCTTGATCGGAGTACCCTTGATAATGGCGGATATAGTGGTATCGAGGTCTGTGCTTTTGATAATCGTGGTATGGGTCGCAGCTCTATTCCCTCAAAAAAATCGCAATATACGTGAGTTTTTTCACATCTTATTTTCCTCCTTGTTTGTTGAATTTCCATTATATGTTCTTCATCCATATCTTATACGGTGCTCGATGCAATTAGGTTTACTGCTTTGTTTGGTAACATAGAAATGCTAATCTTTGTTATTTTAGTTTCAATCTTCTCCTTAAGGAGGCTTACAAGTGACTAGAACTACTAAAACAATTAGATATATCTTCTGATTGGAAATTGCAGAACAAGAATAATGGCGAAAGATGCAATTGCTCTAATGGATCATCTAGGCTGGGAAAAAGCCCATATATTTGGTCATTCAATGGGTAAGTCTATAACCATGAATATTTTATTTTTAGTTTTTGACTGAAGTCGTAAATTTATCAATTTGGTGTGAAAACTTTTGTTGCAACCTCATCATTGATCAATCTATTCGTATTGATGTTCGTTGGTAAGATTTTAACTTCTACAGGCTAGAAATTGTGATTGAAGTCTTTCAGTGTTTAATATAATTTTCTGCAGGTCTAACTTCATCTGTTACTTCTGTATTATAATTAGGTGCTATGATAGCTTGCAAGTTAGCTGCTATGGTACCTGAAAGAGTTCTTTCTTTGGCATTACTTAATGTGACTGGTGGAGGTTTTGAGTGCCTTCCAAAGGTGATACTCATGCTTTTGAAAGTTCACTTTCTGTTATATTATATCTTACACATCCTTCATAATTATTAGTTGATCTTACATTTCAAGAAGTTTCTATTTTTTCTTTGTATTTTTAAATTGACAAAATATCCTGGGAGTGCCACTTCCTCTTTTTATCAAGATATAGCTGCTTTATTGCAATTGTCTTGGTATATATGCTTTAAATAAAGTTACGCAAAAGTGAATAATTCTGAGAATGACAGGTAGATAATGTAAGGAACAACTAAATTACTGAATCTTCTTAGAAAACACAGAAAAACTAGTTGACCGGAGAAATACCAAGGAAAAATTGCTAACCTCATTTGTGAATTGTGATGGTTGTGGTCTCTTGAGGTTTGAAACTGACCAAATGAACCACTGAGTCAATCGGCTAAGTATATGATTGGAGAAATATGTGTTGAACTTGAAACATTTGATGAAGTAACCTGTCATCTTGGAGAATTTATGTAATAATATTGAGCTGATCTAGTAAATTAAGCATGATTACCAGACCATGTCAGTTTCTGAATGGGTCAGAGCATAATCAACCCAGCTTGCTAATAGTCACAGCATGCGATTCAAATGCTGAATTTTGGTGGCTGTCAGTAATATTTGATGATACTAGTCTACAAGTTTACTTGTTAATGTGGATTTATTGCATTCTTTCTGTGGTCAAGCTACTTTATTTGCTTTTGTACAAACTACAAGCCATGTATTGTCAAACACTTCCTGAGAGTAGATCTTGATTTTGAGAGGTTGCTTAGAATAGACATTTGATCTGTTCTACTGCAAGCTTGGGAAGAGTTGAGGTTAGTTGCAATTTTGTACAAACCACAAATTGTCAAATGCTGCCCAAGATAAGTGCTGAAGCTTGTGGCTTCCAATTGGACATATGAGTTATCTGGTCGTAAGCTTGTGGGGAATGGTTGAGATTTGATTGGTATTATATGAATACCTCATAAACTGCTAAACTGCTCCATTGCCCATGATACAGAAGCAGTTTATTGGCTAATTTTGTATTTCTATTTTGTATAGCCTTTTGTCAGTGTTATTATCTTGTTAGCTAGGCCATTTTTATCTGAATGAAGGTGGTTGTTCCCGGTTATCATTCTTATTTCTTAGTTTGTTAAACTCCTGTTTATCATGATGTCTTGGATATTACTTGTCCTTTTTGGTGGACATAATGGCAGCACTTGGAGTTCATAATTTTAGGTTGCTTGGTCAAATAATTTTAATTTACAAGTTTCCTATACCATAGCAAGAGACATTGATTTGCAGAGCTCTCAAATATTTAGAGTTCGCAATTTCTGACTTATCAATGAAAGTTCGTACATGGAAAGATGAGCTTATTTTCATATCTTGCAGCTTGATCGCAAAACTCTATCAGTAGCAATCCGCTTCCTAAAGGCAAAGACTCCTGAGCAAAGGGCAGCTGTTGATTTGGATACCCACTACTCATATGAATATCTTGAGGAGTTCGTCGGTTCTAAAAAGAGGAGAGCAATTTTATATCAAGTAATTTTCTTACCCTCTAATTATTGTATTAATTATGCACTTATATTAGCTTGCTATTTTCAAATTACTGCAGTTTGAAGCAAGTGTTCTTACTCTTTGAAAAGTTATATCACGATCATCTTGCATATCTTAGCTACCCTCTTAGCCTTTTTTTTGTCACAATGTGGTTCCACATTCAACAGAATAATATTTCAAACCCAATCATACAATTTTTTCTCTTTACCATTTGTGATTGGCCAATTGCAACATGTAGTTAGCTTGTCTTTTATTCATATTGCATGGAAGATGTTCCAGTGAGATTTTAAATTCCCTGCCTGCAGGAATATGTAAAAGGTATATCATCGACTGGGATGCAATCTAGGTATGGTTTTGATGGTCAAATCAATGCCTGTTGGACACATAAGATGACACAAAAAGAATTTGAAAGGATGCTTTCGGCTGGATTTCTGGTATCTGTGATACATGGCAGGTAACAGTCCCCTGGTAGCAGTTCAAATACCCTGTTCAATGAACAAATTTCTAAGAAAAATTTTTTAGATCCTTTCTCTGCCAAACTTTTAATATTATAGTTCAACAAAATATTTTTAATGATGTGTGCTTTTACGAAAAAATATTGTTTAGTTTCCCCGTACAACGCCACTTGAAAAGGGATCGTCATTCTTTACAAAAGTTAAGATATCTTTCCATAGTAAAAGATACTACTTTAGATAGAAGTCATATATTCAATTAAAAGTAACTCCCCTTTCATTTCTAATTTTGCTTGTTTTGGTTGTGACCATTGTAAGTGGAAAGGAAAGGTGATACAGGTTATAGTTGATCTCGTTATTGGCCACTCCATAAGAAACTTTTGAAATAAGCCTGAAAACTTTTTGACGCTTCTTATACCTATTCCTTTATTGTCAGACAAAAAATTGCTGTGGTGTTTTAGGTAAAAGCTAGATTAATCTACCAAGAAATTATGTATTTTTTACATGACGATGCTTAAAATACTGAGATATATATAAACTCGTAGGGGAAAAAAGCTTGGGCTCAAGCTAGAACTTGAAACTTATGCAGTTGACAGTTGCTAATATAAATGTCTCTTCAAATACCGAACAGTTCCCACCACTTTTAGGAAACTTTAATGTGTTTGTGTACTGTCAAGAAACAGTGAGCAATTTATCATCAATATATATTTTCCATAAACCATTTTAAACATATCATAACAATCACTGGATTTGCTAAATTGTACCCGTTTAATGTACAGGCATGATATTATTGCCCAGATATACTATGCAAGGAGACTTGCAGAAAAGTTGCAGCCATTTACTAAGATGGTAGATCTCCATGGTGGTCATTTAGTGAGTCATGAGAGGACAGAAGAGGTATACATGCTTACTTGGATCGTAGATTTCGGTTTTCGGATGAAATAGAATGATGCTAAATGCTTGACTGTGAAACTTAAAATGTATAATTTGATGGGAGTATATGTTAGAAACAGCAAATGACAATATTGACTTTCCGAAGATATGTTACATAATTTAAACAAAAGTAATGGGAGGTAATCAAGTTGTAATGTAGAATTAAAAGCATCCATGAACTTTCTGTCAATGGGTGAAAATTTGGTGTTGCAATAGGATAGAGCACTTAAAAGTAAAACAACCAGTTTAATAACTGTCATAAACACATAACATGAGTAAAACTTATGACTCTTTTGGTTGGCAGAATGGAATAGAATAGAAAATGTATTCAAAATCATCAATTATGATGCATAATTCCGAAGTCGGAGGGAATAGCTCCTCTTGATTTCCATGAAAATCACGGAATAGCTGATTCTCATGGAAAGTAGGAAGAGCTATTCCTTCCGACTTTGGACTCATGTATCATATTTGACTTATTGCATTCATTTCCTATTCAATTCAATTCCGCCAACCAAATGAGACCTTAAAGCTGTAGTTTCTGAGATTTTCGATTTACTTGGGAAGTTTGACTAATTCCTTGGCAGAAGGCAAATCAACTCAAAAGATACTGTGAGTTTCTCACGTATGAATATTGCAGGTTAATCAAGCCCTTCTCGACTTGATCAGGGCAGCTGAAGCAAAGATTAGCCCACATGAGTGGACCAATTTGCCACAGAAGAAACCTAGTAAGCATCTATTAAATACAAGTTTTTTCTCTGAGAAACTACCATAGCTAAACAACAGAACAACATGATTGCTTGTAAGCATTGTCTAAATTTTACTTGTCCCACACAAATGTTCATTTCTGAACTTATTGCGATGCTGCTTTCTTATTAGGCTTATTGGGTAGAAGAATTTTACTGAGGAAGACGATTGCAGAGGGTGAAAACAATACGCATTTATCATGCAGCGTGATGGATAAGCTACTAGCATGCTTATTGTATATCTGTAGCCTGTTTGTGTCGGTATTTGAGCATGCTCGAAGGGGTCTAAGACGAGCAAAAGTGGGGTCTTCACACGCACAACCCATTTGTCAATGAACCCCTCATTTTTACAGGTAAATAAATTCTTTTTTCACACCCTCCTGTTGAAGAACATCTTTCAACAACAAATATAAATTTATGGCCTTTTGTGGTGCAGGGTTCATTGCTCCTAAAATCAGTGTACTAACGTCAAAAAAACTAGAGATATTATTTAAAAGAGGGGTTGATTCATGAAAAGTGCCTTCTCATACCCTCAAAAATTGACAATTCGACTAGAGACTTTTATATCCAGTCGGAGGGCGTACACTGAAGTTATTACCCTCTGCTACAGGAGAAGTGAAACACAGACAAGAATATACTGTAAAAATAATCAATGAGGACATGTGAAATTGTATCTGAGAATGATGAACATCAAGCATTAGTTTTGAATTATCAATGCTGAAAATTATTAAATTCTGTACCTAAAGAACAAGGAAATCTAGCGTGGCAGGAACGTAAAGCTGCAACTTTTCATAAACTATCCCAGAAAATATGATAAAACATTGTATTGAACAGAATCTCGTTATCTGAAATGCACTAACAGCCGACGAATATGACAATTGTGCATTTGAGGCCTACCAGTGATTGAAAGAGGAGTTAAAGTTAGAGAGCGAGTAAAAAAAGTATTACTGTTAAGAGGACAGACTGAAAGATTGATTAAGATCAACCATCATCCTTGAAAAATCCAATCCCACAATAAAAATAAATGTTCCATATTTCTAAAGCGAAAGATTGATTAGGATCCATGTTTAACCAAAAACAAACTAGAATCATAAGCATAGTGATTTCAGTTTCGTTTTATGGTGAACAAAAGTTAATATTTGAGAGAGAGAGAGAGAGGGAGGGAGCTTACCTTTAAAATGGTTGACAGAGAAAGATGGCAAAGGGAAACAAGTAGTGAGATAGAGGTTGAGAATTTATATGGCTCTATGGGGGCGAAGTAATATACCATGTAATATTCCAATTCCGCCAATTTTTATGCACTTTCCTACTCAAATTGCCAACTTCCGTATCATTTCACTCGAATATACCATGTATTATTCCAGCATCTATTATCTTATATTTTTCCCTTTTTTTTTCTTTATTACTAAACTATTATGTGTACTTTATACCGAAAATTACAATAAACTTGAGCATAGTTTCGCTTACAATTCATTGGCAAATCTCCATCGTCACAAAAATGGTGAAAAAGTAGATAATTTTTTTATCAAATTAAACAAAACCGAGAAAAATGAAATTCATGGAAAGGCTATTCTCTCCGTTCATTAAATATTATCGTTTTAAAGGGATTTTATTATTTTTTTTTATTGTCATTTTCTACTTTCAAGATGTTTTTTTCCAAATTTTCCATTCCTACCCCTATTAATTTGTTCAATTTCTCAGATAATTATATTATAATCTCCAATAATAAGAGAAAATTATATGTCAAATTGTTTTTATTGAACAAATTAATAGTCTTGAAAATTGAATAGGACATTTATGAAAGGGTAAACCAGTAAATCATCTCATTTGATTAGTTGTTATCTTAAAAACTGTGAATCAGTTAAAACGACAATATCTAGTAGCCGAAGGAAGTATATTTTTCATTGGGTTTTGCATGATATATGACAACGCTATAGTATGTTGATTGTTTAGCAACAAAACACTCAGTGTTGTTTTTTTAAAAAATATTTTTGATGGATATGGATTTTTGTAGAGATGGGATGGAACCAAATTTAAAACGTCTTGATTAAAAAATGGATGAACTGGTTAATTGTATAAATTTCATAAAGTTCACATCTTGGTAAGAACAACTTCAAAATCGTTGAAATTCAAAATTAGGGCATGGAAAATCCATATCAACTCCGCGCCAGAGCCACTTCGCAGTAATCTTGGTAGCAGTCTCTTTCCTTCACGGCTCGCTCCCTCTGTCGATTTCAGTAAGGGTAAATTAAGTGTTTACATTTTCATTTATAATTTAGTGTTTTTTTAAGTTGCTTTCTCTCTTTCGTCCGCTCTTGCTTTTCTAAAATGTTGTGGTGATTGAAATAGATATACCCTTTTGCAATTTCAGTTGTTTCAAAATTTCACAAACTTACTGAAATTAATGTTAATTTTCAAGTTACAGTCAGTTAAGCTTCAAACATGCCAGAAGTCCAGACTCTGTGGGATTTCATCTGGTATCTCTCCTCTTTCTCTCCAATAATTATGCATTTTGAACTTTACTATGTTTTGTTGTGAGAAACTTTCCTTTTGGAGAGTAAACTAATTTCAGAATAACCTTTCTCCTTTCATTTGGACTAAACTGCTCCTTCCTGGTTTTTTTTTGGCTTGTGTTGCAGTTTATGTACTGGGACTGTCATAAGTTTCTCAGATGGATAAAATTATCACTACAAAGTTCTAAAATGGTGTGATCTTCAGTTTAGTATATTTTTCCATTGTAATTAGGCCTAACAGATTTTATCAGCAAAGGATTCCTGCGGCTATTCAAAAGTTTACTTACACTGCCTTAGCTCCATTTTCAGTATTATAAGATTCTGAGTGACTTTTCCTTGTCGTTCAACAAGGGTCAAAGATGTAAACTACGAACAACAATGATTCAAGCGTTAAAAGATTTTGATGAATGTTGAAATATGAAGAACACAGATATAATTTCCATATTGTAATTCTGAAAGAAACTGATGCTTTTACACTGGCCCGAGTTACTAATCCTTTTAATCTAATGCATCTGACTTATTTTAAATATGGGTAATAATTGTTTTGTTCTATGCTCCTTTTCCACTTAATAATGAATCAAAGTGGTAGTTTAGTACGATGAAGTTCCCCACTTTAACAAATTCTTTATTGAATATAATATTATTAAAAAATTACAATCAGTGACTTGGAAGTAGCGTTTGAGTCTGAGGGGAATGCTTCTATTGTCCATGAAGCACTCCTTGTTGATAAAGAGGTAATACTTACGCTTCTTGTGCTCGGTTACATAATACTTATTTTGTTCAAATTAATTGTCAATTTCATTGTTTGAACTTTAATATTGTTAGTTCATCTCCCTAACTTTAGTTTTGGTTACAATGGAGAATATCGTGATGTTTGAATCGATGTGCCTTAAATTAGAACTTTATAAACTTGATCTTTTCTACTTGAACTTTAATTTCACATCGTGATTCATATACTTGATATTTTTTATCTTGAACTTCAATTTCGTACCACATAGCATCTTCAAGCATGATAGTGTATTGTCCATTAAGGTATACCTTTCATCAAAGTTCAGGATGAAATCTTGCCAAATACCAAGTATAAGTTCAAGGGCTAAACTAAAAGTAAAAAAATATTGTTTTGCCTCTCTTGCTTTATTTCTTGTTTTTACAATGCATACCATGTCTTTCTATTGCAGTTGCAGCCTGACAAAGTGAAAAGGCAAATGTCAATCTCTGGTGGGAAGTTATCAGTGTAAGTTTGTATTCACGATTGATCTTCTTTTTTAAATTTCATCTTCAAATATATATATTATTTCTGGGATTTTGTTCATTTTCTTTCGAACTGTTATTAGTATAAAAGTTTGTGATAGTTTTGAATTCATTGTTATATCATATATGTTACTGCGTACAAAGCATACCTAAATAAAAAATATTCAAAATTACTCCCTTAGGGTTAAAGTTTAACTGGTACATAGATTTTGGAGATTATTGATACAAAGAGATAACTTGGTACAAGACTCAATTGTCATTTTCTGAATTTTGTTTTAGAGTTGTTCAACTTAAAATCCAACTCTGTTTGTAATTCTGCTTCTTAACGTTTTCATATGGAAGTTTATAACATGTTCTGTACTCAAAATGCTTGATGCAAGTTTGTGAGCTGGATATTATATATTAGCGGTTCTGGTTCTGAGACTGAGTCTAATGAGTTGTCAATTTGAGTTCTGTTGTATAAAATATGACTTCATAAAATTCTTATCCGCAATGATTAAGGCATATTTCTTTTTGTCCCAAAGTCTCAACAGACAGAACATATACTATGATTAAGGTATTGATTCAATGAACCAGACTTGGTTCTCTCCGTTAAAGGTGGCTTTGCCAATGCCAATGTGTTCAAACGGAACAAGGCCATGCATTTTGATAGGTTCATTTTTCATCCTTGTTTATTGACAGGCACTTTGAGGCAGTGTTCGAGCTTCTTTTTCTTCTTACTCTTGCAACCAAAACTATTGAACTGTTAAGAGAAGGAAAGATGCACTAACACGTGATGATCTTGATGGAATTTGTGTTACTGTCAAAAAAAGATGGCCAGCAAAAACTTGTGTTCTGCAATTTGAAAATTCATTTAGGTTCCATGATTTTTTTGGTCTAATATCTTTTCTTCCCCGAATTGTTTGGCCAGCTTCAATACTTTTGCCATTATTCTAAATTTTTGTGTTGATTCATGTCGTTTCCATTTATTATATGTGATTAAACTACCTCATTCGTGAGGTTCATGTAACACGTGAGTCATGCTTTTCTTTCCACTGTTAGGTTAGCGAGTAATTCTCAACTTAAATTCTAAGATTTAGTTGCAAATTCGTATTAGCTAAAAAATTGCTGTCATCTAGAATCTATCCACAACATTACTAGTTTGGAGATGTTAAACTTCAATTTTTTTAAAACATCAAAATTTTAAAACTGAAGTTTGCAAAAGTTTCCATTTAAAAATAATTTCCCTTTTCAATTGTATGAAATGATATGGCTGAAGATGTACCACACTACAGGTGACAAAAAATTACGTAAAAAAACTATTCTTTAACAACTCTAACTATATACCAATATGTACTACGAGCACATAATGGAACCGTACATATAATATCCAACTAGGAAAAAGAGAAATACCTTGCATCATATATTTGCTATTGCTTGGAGGAAAGATTCATATAAGTAGCTTGATTTTGAAACTCATGAAAACAAAAATCTGAGTAGCACTTGTTCCTCAATATTCATCCAAGTATGTATATAACATTTCATCTTTCTTCGTTTTCCTTCGACTAAGCAATGCTTTGAGAAGCCGTTTACTTTTGCTCTGGTTTTGCTCCATCTCTTTAGGACTTCCCTTTTCGGTTGGCATACGCATCGAAGCTGATTTTCGAGGTTCCGAAGGATACTAACACAAGTAGATGAAAAAAAAA